>JAJOZX010006647.1:247500-264673 GCA_023014485.1 Bathynomus jamesi | reverse complement strand
AAGGTTAGAGTATGAGTAACATATATTAAAGCCTTTTTGATATAAAAACATTACAATTTACAAAATGATATAAAATTTTGCTACAATATTCTAAATGACAAGAGAAACTACGGCACTGCAGTGATATAGAATTCAGTAAGTCCTCAACTTAGGTTTTAATTATTAACTACAAGTATAGTAGCAAGTAATTAATTCACCTCAAGAAGTAAAAAAACAAAACAAAGGAATGTCAGGAAAATCTACCTGAAAATGCTCAATTCCCTACTCTTGGGGGAGGGCTGCCGCGCCCAGATCCCCTGCCTCATACGCCATGGTAACACGGATTCGTGTACGAGGTTGTTCCAACATGAAAGAATCGAGTCGCATGGCAGATTATTCGATTATTTAAAATTAGAGAATTTTTCCACCTGGGGTACATGAAGTAAGATCGGCTTCATTGTTTTATCAAACACACTCCCTGGAACATAGGCTATTCTAAGGAAATTTTTAAAAATACACACCTGTGACAAAGTACAAAAAAAAAACGAGTCAGACTTTCAAAATTAGTAGTATATTCAAAATTAGAACAATTTTTTTTAGTACTGGTAACAATTGTTTAAAATTTGACGCTTCTAAAATCATTTACCCATACCATCGTTGAGTCTTGTTCTTGTTGGTTCTACATCTCTTCTTACTTTGTCATTCAACCATAGCAACACAACACTTCTTGGATCAAAGTGTGACACAACTGGCATGTTATACCGAACATCTTTCTTTTAGGAAGTTTATCAAGGATTCAATAATTTCATATCGTACAGCTTTGAAATCGTGTGTTGCTGTTGTAACTAATTGATGGCTCACTTGCTCTTTTTGTCAGTCAGCTGGATGCCAAAGAATGTCAAGTTGTCCTCATCTAAATTTTCTTCAAAAGAACTTTCCCATCCACCAAGAAGCGATTGACTCTCCAATGCATCAAGATTGTTCAGGAGATTCTGTATTTGTTATCCCAGTCAAAATAAGTGCATTTATTTTCTTGCAGGGACTTTTGAAATCTTGAATATAGAAACAAAATGCCTGCAACTATACACATGGTGCTCAACTTTTTCAGATCAGTAAAATTCTTCAGATGACCATGAGCAGAAGCATCTTCGACTGCTCTAAATATCCTGCGATTGCTCCGTATGATGATAGAATACTGCTGAAAAGATTGTAAGAGAATTCTGTCCAACGAACTTCAAAATATTTCGGAATATGATGTAAAGGGTTCCAAAAACCTTAGCCCCACCCTCATTTACAGCTTACATGTTTACTTATATCGAAAATAGTTTTTAGTGATTATAAAAATATATAAAATTCTTTATTTATTGCAGGTATTAAAATTACTCTAGCTGATAAAGTGATAATATAATGGCTTCTCAATTAATTGGTGATTCGGAGAGGCAACGTGTGATAGATCGCATACGAGCAATAACATTTCGGAAGCTCGTGATGCTGGAGCCACCTTTATAACACATTCATGGGTTGCCAAAAAAGTTGCGAAGAAGTGAGGACTTCGTCAAAAGAAATTGGAATAAAACGTTGGATGAATGTGAAATGGATACAACCAAATCTGGGCGCCCAAATTTGCCACTCTCTCAGGAAACAAAGGGCATCATTGAAAGCGGTACGCGTAAGCGGAAAAACAGCTGTGCTAAACTTTCTAGAGAGATCGAAGTTGAGAGGAAAGATCGTTAGTGGTGAGATCATTCGACTGTACCGTCATAGGCAAGGTTTAAAGCCTTGCATGAACTTCCAAAGCCAAGAAAAACTCAACTTAACATCGATGACAGAATGTGGTTTGCCCATTATCTTGAAAATTGGGATGTGATGATTTCATGCATTTAGCTGTCTCCGATGAATTTTTGTTTACGTAACACGTCGGCCTAACTACCAAAATGATCGAGTGTGGGCCACAACACCAGATGAAATCGATGACAATGAACATTATCGCGAATATTAAAAAGTCCAGGCTGTGTTGGTGTTTTGTTTTGTTCACTGCAAAGAAGCTCATGTGGGTGCTGAAGCCAAATGGTCAGAGTGGGATGGACAGTATTTTCGTGATATTATTCTATCCCAGCATGTCATTCCTTTTCTAAGAAACCCAAACAATGTTATGGATGTCGATCAGGTCACACTTCTGCACGATAAGGCCCCCTGCTTTAAGGCATTAGCCAGTCAACAGTTGCTGCGGAACCATGAGATCGATTTCTTTGGAAATGAAGAATGGCCAGAAAATTCTCCTGACCTGAACGTCTGTGAACACATTGGATCAGTTATAAAGGACAAGGTTGAATGTCTCTTGTTTCAAGAACCTGCAGCAAATCGATTTTCGAAGGATAATGACGCAACACATTGAAACTGTTTTAGCAAATTTGCGTAACGATCAAGATCTATTCACGTCACTTTTGGCAAGCTACCCAAAGCGAATTCAGGCTGTCTTGGAAGCTAATGGCGGGAACACAAGTTTTAATTGTTTCTCATTAAATGCAGGATTAAATGCTCTTTTGTAAGTATGTTTAGTTTACTGTACCTCTAATGGTTAGGCCATGGGCTGGGGGGTAAGGTTTATTGGAACCCGTACTGTAAATTTTTTTTTCTAACATTTTCCATTTCTTTGGTGCGAACTGCTGATGTATGAAAAAATGTTGAGAGACCACTGCCATCTTGTATCAACATATTCACTTCCTTCACAGTTTTAGAGACTTTGCCAAAGGCCAAATCTGAGCGATGAACTCCACACCAAATTTTGATCAGTGGAAGGTTTGTTTCAGCCATTTTCCTTTCCTTATCTAACATTTTCCACAGGCTCACATGTTCTCCTGTTTTGAGACTCTCTCCATCTGTGACAACACATGTTACCTTGTTGAAAAGATCTTTCCAAGGAATAGTAAAAGAGACTGCTTCTTTCACAACTAATATATATCCTTCAGTCTTCCACTGAGTAGATTCAGAAAATCCAAGGAAAAGGTCTTATTCTTGCCCATCTGAACGAACTAGCTTGCACTTGACATATTTATTGTCAAGCTGGAATTGATCAACAGAGCCATCTATTGCAATTGATAGAGCAATTGCCGATTTGATTTTATCAAGTAAATTAGGTTTATCTGCTCGTAAAATAAAGTACAACAGATTAGCATGCTGCATATTTGAATTTTTCCACTGGTGGATCAAATGGCTTCACCATTAAAAAATAAAATTGGCAATGAAATTTGGCAATCTGGCAAGTGGCGTCCGAATCTGGCAAAAAGTCTGGGGTTCGGGATAACAGGAAAGTACCATATTTTATACCAAATTTTATAAATATTTAGGAAAAATAAATGTACTTTCATATTCTACATGTTATTTTACTACTTACCTATTTATATTCTTATATTAGTGTACTCCAACCCAGTACCTGGCGTCCTGCGACGGAATATAGTAGGTTTTGCAGGCATTATCGTAGAAGCAGTACACGCACTGAGAACCGCTATAGTCGGCATTGACTTATCTTCGTCACCGTCAGTTTCATACGATATACCAGTGATATCTGACTATAATTTCTAAAATCGACTATAACCCTACGGCCTACGATAACTGTTGACTGGGTAGAAACTATTCGGTAGGCTTTTGAAAAAATAGGTATGTGGCCCTGACACGGGAAGATAAAACTAAAATATATTTTATCATTCTAAAATAGAAAATAGTTTGATTGAGTTGTCACAACGTAAATATCGTTTTTGAAATGTAGCGAATCTGAGTTGAGCGCAAAGTTGATAAAGTTTTCATATTATATATTTTAATGCATTATTTTAAACGTTACAAAAATGTCACACATGTCCATATAGGGTTAATTAATTAATTAAATTTAATAATGCACAAATTTAATAATACACAAAATCATTTTTAAAGATACACAAAAAATTTAATAAAGCACATTTTGTGTATTAATACACACTAAAATAGCCCACGAGCACAACCCACCTGTTAAGTAAGCCTATCACCAGCATTACCTATCATTATGTATTATTATTCTTACGTCGCGCATACGTTGTGCGAGCCTCTGCCCGCTTGCGACTTTTTAGGGTTAATGCACTTTGGACAATCCAAAACTAGTTTCCACCGAGTTTGTTTTTTTTCCCGAAGGGATGAATAGAAACACTTCACTTATAAAATTGGAGTTTTAGTTCACTCATAAATTTTTTTATTTATAAAGTATATACAGAACGAGGCACTGATAAATAATCAGAAGTTTACAGGGGGAGAGGTTTTACCTCTTACAACAACAGCTCAAGCAGGAATTTACAGGGGTAGAGGTTCGACCCATTTCACAATAGTTAAGGTGGGAATTGAAAGCGAGGAGGCTTGTCCTCCTCGAGTAAGAGTTACTGCAGGAATTTAAAATGAGGAGGCTTGGCCTCCTTGGTCTAAGCTCAGGCAGGAATTTAAAGTGAGGGGGGCTCGGCCTCCTCTGGTAAAGGTTCAGGCAGGAATTTAAGATGAGAGAGGAGCCACCTCTGGTAACAACGGCTCAGGCAGGAATTTAAAAGGGGGCGAGGTGCAACCTCTGGTATCAAGAGCTCAGGCAGGAATTTAAGGCGAGGGGGCTTGGCCTCCTCGGGTAAAGGCTCAGGCAGGAATTTAGAGTGGGAGAGGAGCAACCTCTCGTATCAAGGGCTCAGGCAGGAATTTTAGGCGAGGGGGGCTCGGCCTCCTCGGGTAAAGGCTCAGGCAGGAATCTTACAGCGAGGAGGGCTTAGCATCCTCGGGCGAGGGGTACGGCAGGAATTTAAAAGGGGGCGAGGTGCAACCTCTGGTATCAAGAGCTCAGGCAGGAATGATTTAATTTACAATACAAGAAATAAATAAGCCTCAATTTTGGGGGGAATGCAGTTGAAGGTTAAGCTCCCATTTTAGTTGGAGAGCTACAGAATTCTGATGTTAAGCATAATTTAAGCAAAAAGTTAACCAAAAAAATACTAATTTTTGTAAGGTATACACTTTTGGGTGGCGACATAATGTCGGGGGACCGACTTGTACAGAGTACATTAAGTACATAAATTACATTATATTACATACATTAATTACCGTTAATTACAATTTTAGCAATTTGTTAATTGACATATCTAATACTGAAGTAATCTGAATAGGTAACACAATTTAAATAATGAAGGAGAGTTCTCCGTTGTTTTATAATTTAAAGGGGATTAACGACAATTATATATTTATAGTTAACAGTGATTACGCCAAATTATGTCAAATATTAGTAGAAGAATGGTTGGTTATTATAGTTTGAAAGTCTAATTAGCCAGCGATGAGGAAAACGAAGAAAAGATACGGTGTACTTTTCATTTGAAAGTACACGGACATTAATGATAACGTAAGACATAAGTAACGGAATTTGAATGACAATTAGGTAGAAGTAGTAAGTACAGGTAATGAGAACGTGGACAACTATGTGCCTAAGTAGATAATGACGATAATGACCAGTAGCCTGGCAGGGAACAATCTGGTATATTATAATAATGTAACATTACATCTTAACGTTATAAATTGGTAGCAGAGGCAAGAGAGAAGAGTTCAAATTCAGAGGCTCGCTTTTGACGACGTAATCGGAATTCGAACCTTCGTCTCAGCAATAATAAACAACTTGCGAGAGGTGAAATAATAAAAAGAAAATAAAACGTAAAAAGAATACATGTACGTATCATGATCGTCAATAGACATGTACGACTGCACACGGTAGTGTACACATATCATTCGTCACACAATAGGTTGTGTGCGTAATATAGACACGAGTAAACATAGACTGATAAGTTGATAGAGAATAACTAGACAATGGGTAATAGGTAATAAAATAGGTAATAGGTGATAAAATTAATCAAGGACAACGGTCAAGAAGGAACATGGATGTATGAGTGAGTATGGTTGCATAACGAGTATAGTTGAATAATATTTATATTGCGTAACACCAGACAGGACACAACATATAAATAATGACTTATAGAGAGTGAAGTTCTTATTATTATTAAAGAATTTACCATACATTGAATACGAAAGATATCCACATACTAAACACGTGATTCAGTATCCAAGGTATGGAAGGAAATTAAGTTACTTTATGACGTCAGAGTGATTCACTCTGTACGTACAATATAAGGGAGGGACATTCGCTGTTTACAGCGAACTTCTAATGGCACAAACATGGATACTGTTCAACCATAGAAATGGTAAATCGCATGGTTGTGACACTTATATATAGTAATAATTATTATTATAAATAATAAAAAAATTCATAAATTTATGCTATCTTGAATTTTTATAATTTTATAATCCTTATGATCTTATACCTTTTGTGCCAGTGCCAGTGTTGCATGCCGTTCCTTGTGCTCCTCCTCCTATATCACAAGTGATAGTGATCAGAGTTGTTGAAAGAGTGCTCAAAAATACCTTCGAAAATGTGAATATACACTCTTGTTCACTTCACCTGCAGTATTTAACCAAAAATAATTTATTATAGTTTTATTTCAATTTTTCTTGTGACATCTGGCACTTTTAACAGACCGGAGGGATAATCGCACAGAGCAGCAGATGAACTTGAAAAGAGCTACACAGTAATGAACAAACGAACGCACGGCACCTCCTTTGACAGCTAACACGAGAAATTAAAAACTACAAATTCATATAACATAATTTAACATTTAAAGCAAGAACAAGATTTAATAAGTGACATAATATTTTTTCATTCATAATTAATCGTGTTAGCAGACGTATTACACAGAAGAGCAGAAATGTCGAATGGAAATAACTCAGCTCAACAAACGCAAGTATTCCCCTCACCTCCCCCTTCCACCGATTCCACAATTCCACGATTCTACAATTCTGCTCACAGCAACGCCAAGCAACTGAAAGGGATTCAAAATACAGACTGAGGAGCAATTCACCACATAAACATCCATCATAAACATCAATACAACACAAGACATTTAATCAGATCATCAATAATGCAAACAAATACATATCCAAGGGCAACATTAGGAAGTACAACCCAAATTACACTAGAGAAATAGCCCACCTCATAAGGCAACGTAACAACCTCAAACATAACACACAAACACCACACACACACAGAAGCCATAAAACAGCAGATACAACAGCTCAACACAGAAATAAACAACACACTTAAAGAAAAATAAACAGAAACATTTAGGGAATTCATAACAACACTACCACTCCACAGATACATCCAGGCTATACAAGACTATAAACAGCATTACCCACTCTAACAGCGGCATTCACACCTCACACGCGGCTATCTGTCGCAGCCAAAATAATATCCCAACATATACACAACAAGCTAACATTCTAGTTAATCACTACGCAAAGATAAGTCACTTAAACAGAGACAACAACCAGAAACACGCGGACAGACAAACAGCCAGACACAAGAAAACCTACAGACTCAACACGACCATTACACCCTTCAATACAGACCAGACCACCAAGATCATCAAAAACATTAAGAATTCGAAGGCTACTGGACCAGACAACATATCTAACATACACCTTAAACACTTGGGCCCACACGGAATAATAGCTCTCACAAACATCAGCACATATTCATACCAACATTGTATTATTCCTGACATAAGAAAACAAGGTAAAATTATTACACTACTCAAACCAAACAAAAATCCAACAGAATCAGCTTCCTATAGACCCATTACTTTACTATGCACACCTTCCAAAGTAACAGAAAGACTAATCTTACAAATCAACAACCCACACCATGCCAGTATCGCCTACTCAACATGGATTCAGACCTCACCACTCAACCAAGACATTACTCACTAACCTCACGCAGCACATCATGGATGGCATCAACTCCAGACGACCAGCTCAACGTACACTATTAGTAACAATATACGTTAGTAAAGCATTTGATGCTATCCCACGCTTCACTCTCATAAACAAAATACTCAACGAAAACATGCACAATAAGTCAATAACACCAAAAGGTGACTGAGCAACTATCGTTCAGGAAGATACTTACATGTCACATTTAATGGCAAGTCATCCAAAAAAAGCTTTTTCCGAACGGGGTCCCTCAAGGCTCTGTTCTCTCACCAACATTGTTCAACTTATACATGCATGACATTCCAACACCCATAGATAATAAGCTTACCTTATCATCATATGCAGATGACATCACTCTAACATCCACCCACAACAACATTGACACCGCCACAAATAACCTACAAACATACATAAACAGTACACCAGTATACAAGACTAGTTCACACACAATAGACTCAAAGTAGCGCCCACAAAATCAACCATCACATTGCTAACAAGCAACACAAAAGAACACCAGATAATTCCACAGCTTACACTAAACAACACCAACATTCCACACATTCACAGGACCAAAATACTTGGGGTCACATACAACACATTATTATCTTTTGCAAACCACATTCAGGACATTAAAAACAAATGTACGTCAAGACTTAACACGCTTAGGGTACTATCAAGCACAAACTTTGGACACCAGCAGAAAACAACATCACTCATATACAAACAATATATTTGCTTAGTTATGGACTATGCTAGCCCATGCTGGGCACTCATTATCTCAAACACACATAAACACCTTACAGACAATGCAAAACAACGCACTTCGTATCATTACAGGATGTACTCAAACAACACCAATAGAACACCTGCACACAGAAACAAAAATACTGAAAGTTAGGAAACATTTAGACATGAGAGGAACACAGTTCATGGCAGCAACGACAACTAACCCACCACACCCTAGCCACTACATGTACAATCATGCAACGACACCTCGCACCATTAAGGTAACACCAGAGAGACATTATAACCAAATACTCCATTCCATACCACGCCCCACAAACATCACACAGTTCAGAAAACACATACACACACACCTAACCCACAAAGCACTGACACGACTCGGTCCGAATGCGGTCCTAGGTGGACATCACCCCAACTTACAGACATATAAACACAGACTAGACAACTCCAAGACGACACCTGCCACCTGCGGCAGGACACACCACAAACAATTGAACACATTATAACAGACTGTACACTAGGGTGGAGCGAAAAATACTTTTTTTCTAGTATGAAGTTGTAATAGTGATTAAAAGTTGCATTTAGTGGACGAAATATGCCTGCCAAAATATGAGTTCATTTGTTTAAAATTTTCAGCTGCCACCAGGGAGCTAAAGTTAACACAATTTTGTGTAAAAAGGAAAAAAATGCTTCTTTTAGGTTTGTCAAACTATTATAAAATTTTATCTTAGAATTATCTAATAGTTTGATTAAGATTCTTAAATGATAGTAATTCGTTTGTAAAAATGCCTTTTCATATGCTTAATATCTTCAGCTGCCACAAGAGAGCTGAAGTTAACACAATTTAGAGTAACTGAGTCATGTTGAGACTACACTGAATGTTGTGGGGGAGGGTTGTGGGGGAGGGTTTTGGTGTGAAGGAATTTCTTTCTGTGAGTCATTAGAACAGTGTGTTAACACTTGTCTTCTTAGGTAGTAGGCCTAGTCGCTCAGTTGATCGGAGTTTTTAATATGATCGGAATTTATAAAACTTTATTTTAAAGTGATTTATATAGAGATAATATTGATTTTATTATAAAATGCTTGATATAATGTATTATATAATTTTAGTTTATTTATATAATATATTATATATTTATATAATATATTATATATACTTATAAAATATATATATATATTAATTATATAATGTTTTGATGTTACAGGATATTTTGTGATTGTGAATTTTTCTTAAAAATATTATGGCATCAAATACTAAATATAAACATTTCACTAGAGAACATATGAAGTGTGCCATATTTGAAGTACCTTGTGAGATGAGTGATATGCAACTACCAACTTATAACTGCATTATGAAAGATTACCTGTTCACAAAACATTTAGTGAAGGAGCAGATGAATAACAAGGAGCCTTCATTTTCTGAAATAGCAGAGGCAGTTTCCAAAAAGGTAGAAAATATTTGGAAGAAGGCCTCTTTGCCAATAGTTTCACATACACGCGTTTTACAGATGATGCGAGTGTACCATGATAAATACAGGTCCTTATTAAAGCCATACAAGTCACGCAAGGATCAGCCTAAGTACAAAAATCAGCTTGAAGAATTGAAAACTCTTCAAAATGCACTTTGTTTGACATATGCACCTGCAAATGTAAGGAGTTTAGGAGATGCTCATGTGAAAAGAGTAAGAAAGTCCCTCCAAAAGAGCAGGATTTTTTAAATGACCAACGAACACGCAGAATAATGGTGATAGGAAGCATTGACATAGCACACACAAGACGATTACAAGCAAGAGAACATCGAAAGGAAATGGAAAAAGCACGTCTGGAATCCTCACAAACAACTAGTGCTGCTATAACCAATACGTCCAACTTACAAATCGAAACAGAGACAAGTGAACTTCAACAACTAGAAGAGATATCTGAAGATAATGAGGAAGATACAACCTCGACTCAATATGTAATATCAGAACAACAGATGCGTGAGCCACTGCCTTCATTAGCAATTACTTGTGATAGATTTAAAATGTCGGACAGAGCTGGGGCTGCTATTGCTTCTGCAGTATTGGCAGATCTTAAAATTGTTACTCCGAAGACAAAGGGAATATTATAGACAGAAGTAAGCTAAGACGTGAAAGACAAAAACAGAGAAAGGAACTACAACAGATAGGAGAGCCAAAAACCATGCGGGGATTATACTTTGATGGCAGAAAGGATAAAACAATGATTCAAGTCCAGGAGAGTGATGGCTCTAACCACCAAAGAACCAAACGCGAAGAGCATATAGCATAATATCTGAACCACACACTCTGTACTTTGCACATGTGACACCTTCCAGTGGCAAAGCTAAATACATTTGCACAGCGCTAGTGAATTGCTTGAAAGAAAGGAATGTTGATATAGGGAACATCGTTGCAGTTGGCTGTGATTCGACAGTGGTTAACACTGGTAGTATTGGAGGCACAATAAGATTACTGGAAGAAGCCTTTAATAAGCCATTGCAGTGGCTGATATGCCTTTTACACCTTAATGAACTTCCATTGCGCCATCTGTTTCATCACTTGGATGGTACCACTACTGGACCAAGAGCATTTTCAGGAGAAATTGGCCGAGCACTTTCAGACTGTGAAAAGCTTCCCATAGTTAACTTCAAACCCATTGAAATTCAAGAGGACATGTGTGAAGTTGATGTGGATGACATAAGTACTGACCAGAAATACCTTGAAATTCACAAGGCTATATCAAGTGGAACATTCTCAAAGAGTCTTAGTCATAAGAGTCCAGGCAATATATCACATTCAAGGTGGCTCACCACAGCAAACAGGACTCTGCGGTTATGCAAGCACAGAGAATCCTTCAGGCAATTTACAAGAATTAGCTACTTTCATTGTTAGGGTATACGCACCAATGTGGTTTCAGATAAAGCGTAAACCATTATGCCAATATGGTGCTAAACATATGTGGCATATGATTGCAAGAAGCCGGTATCTCCGTGAAGAGCTTAGGAGAGTACATGACTCAGTCATTCAGCGAAATGCATATTACGCAAATCAAGAAAACATTCTCATTGCAATGATAGCTAATGAAAGGGAGCATGTGCGTCAGTTGGGATTTAGGCGTATCATAAAAGCAAGGGCATGCATTCAAGAAACAGATGTTATCAGGTATTTTAAGGTGCCAGAAATAAATTTTCATGCCAAAGACTATACAGATCTCATATGTGGCAAGATTTTCAGATAGCAGAACCACCGATAACCAAAGGAGTTCTCTTGATGATATTGAATCATGCATCAAACATGGTATACTCTTCATTCAGAATTATTTCAGTTTCCATGTCATACACAAGCCGTAGAGAGATGCGTCAAGCTCGTTACAGACGCTGCTGGATCAGTCTGCGGACCTACAAACAGAGACGGTTGGATTCGTGCTACATTAGAATCAAGGAAAAAACAGCCAAAATTTGACACAAAAGCAAATTACTAAATAGTCTTCAGCAAGAACCCTTTCTAGAGGGAGGTTGGTTGGGAAAGGGTGGTAACTCCGCTAAGGCACGAAATAACGTTTCTTAACTGTCTCAAGTCAGTATAAAGGAGGAGAGACATCCTAATTTATTACTGTTCCCTTTTTCAAGTAAATACAGAATCATACTTAATTTTCATTTTTAAGTTAACTTCAGCCCTCGTGTGGCAGCTGAAGATATTAAGCATATGAAAAGGCATTTTTACAAAACGAATTCTTATCATTTAAGAATCTTAATCAAAATTAGATAATTCTAAAATAAAATTTTACAATAGTTTGATAAACCTAAAATAGAAGCATTTTTTTCCTTTTTACCCAAAATTGTGTTAATTTTAGCCCCCTGGTGGCAGCTGAAAATATTAAACAAATGAACTCATATTTTGGCAGGTATATATCGTCCACTAAATGCAACTTTTAATCACTATTAGAACTTCATACTAGAAAAAAGTATTTTCGCTCCACCCTACTGTACAGCTCTAGCACAACATAGAACACAACACAACATCACTAGTGCGCCCTGCGTGCCGCAGGCTTGCTCGATCAGGGTGGGCTGATCGGCTAACTAACAACAACAACAACAACTGAAAGGGGTAAGGTAACAAACAAACAACTTCTATCTTACATAGATACATACTTCTTCTGCTTTCTAGAATACATGGCGGAGTTGGATTCAAAAGACGTCCAGATTAGTAAATTAGAAGGCGAAACAAAAGACTTAAAGAAAAGACGTCTGACCTAAAACAAGAGGTCACCACCTTCACTGAAAGAATATCCATAATGGAAAGATATGTTGACGATCAGACGAATGAGAACGCGAAAATCTTCTGAGAATCCCAGAAAAATACCTTTTCCTTGCGGGATCCGGTATTCAGTGGCGGATTATCTTTGAGGTAGTTGAGGCTGAAGCCTCAGGCCCCATGCTTGAGGGGGGCCCCCAATCAAAGTGAATCTAGTTACAGTAAGTGATGGTGACTCTGTGTTAATTTCAATGAGGTTTATTTAACGTTAATATACCAGATATTGTCAGTGACCCTTAACTATTATTTGCAAGTTCCATTGTTAATCTAAAATTTTATCTTTATAAATAGTTTGTTTGGAACCCGGACAGAATCCCGAAAGTCATAATCTAGAAAAACCATAAGCCCGAAGGCCGTAATCCCGACAGGCCAAAATCCCGACAGGCCAAAATCCCGAACGTCGTAATCCTTACAGGCCAAAATCCCGATAGTTAAAAATCACGAACTAAGATGAGTGCGAGAACTCAGCAAGGGTGCGAGCGAATTGATCTGCTCCCACCTGGAAGCAAAGTTAAACTACCTCGAAGCAAAGGTAAAACCGCGAGTAAACTAAAACTTATCAGTGTAACTTCACCCCTAGAACGACGTGGAAGAAATTTGTGAAATTGTTCCTTCTCAAAAAGGCAATAACAAAGTTAACGCACGCAGTTATTTAATGGTGAAGGATAAAAGTCGGGAAGACGATTATTACTGGTGCTGTGAAAAACGAAAATCACTTAATTGCAAAGGTAGAGCAATAACAAAACTTTTAAATGGACAACATCACCTTAAAAAATTTGTGGATCACAATCACGCTCCATATGCAAGTGCAGCTAGTTAGGTTAGGTTAGGTTAGGTTGCATTTTTTCTTTTAGTTTTTATTCTTTTAAGCTATAAGTAAATATTAAATATAAACTATTATCTTGTCGGGATTATCGCTTGTCGGGGTTTTGGCCTTCGGGATTTTGGGGCTCAGGCTTATGGCTTTCAGGATTATGGCAGTCGGGATTATGACCCAGACCCAGTTTCTTATATTTAATTTAATTTTTCTATCTGAAACATTTGGTAAAAAGAAGCGTCTCACTATATCATTTTTTTAAAGTCTGTGCTGTAGAAACCCAAATTCACGTACTGCGGCTTAGTTGATTAGCTCATAAACATACATACATTGGTTCCACACAACCGCCATTTTGAATGGCGTTTTAAGGTAGGTCTTTTTCTTCATCGAAGTTTGGGAACCTATGCTTCCAAAAAACTTCGAAAGTTGCTATTTCGTACTCTGCTTTATCACAATTGTTTCTCAAATCGGTGGTTTTGTAGAATTTGTTGACGATTGTGCGAGACAATAAATATAATCAGTACCAATTTCCAGTTACGGAAAGTTTGATGAGGGGTTAACTGAAGAAGCAGAGATATCAGGAAAGAAGTAGTTTCGAGCTGAGGTCTTTATAACTATCATTGATCAGCTGAATAGTGCACTAGCTTATCGTACAGCTGCTTATACAGATGCTAAATTTGGTTTTCTGTCCAAAGTGACCAAAATGGGCAGCGCAGAATTGAAGAGTCACTGTGACCAGTTGGAAGAGCGTTATCCTGATGATATTGAGACAAGTTTGGGTGATGAAATGGTTCAATTCGCATCATATGCTGCTGCTCAGATAGATGGTTTCTGTAACAGGGCTGAAAACCATGACTATCGCACTAAATTGACCATATATCGAATGCTTTTGCAACATGGAGTGAAAGATATCTTTGCTAATGTGAACATAGACTTTCGACTGTATCTATACCTGAAAGCCTCAAACTGTACTGGTGAACGCAGCTCTTCAAAGCTGAAGCGGATAAAGGATGAAGCTGGAGCAAAAATGAAGCAAGAACGGTTGAATATGCTCTCACTGATGTACAGTTGTGCTCATTGAGAACAGATAGCGACATCTGGCATTATTTTTTGTGTGTACTACAAACGGTTGTAACATTTTATGAATGAATCTGGCAATTAGTGAGTGAGCGCTGATTGGTTGGTTGACTCTGCCAAATGTCTTTAGAACATAATTATTTCCATTTATCACCCTGGTTTACATATTACTAAGGGGACATAAATGAATATATATATATATATATATATATATATATATATATATATATATATATATATATATATATAATATTCCACAGACTTCATCCTGACAAATCGAACCAAAGTTGGAAAGGTGGTGAAGCGATTAAATGATACCAGTAGTGTTTTGTCAGACCTCGTAGTGAACGTCCTCGTTCTTCTACTGGCGAACATAGTTCCGCAGCTGTTCTTGTTAAATATCATAGTAGTTACGAAAACCTGCCCAGGCAAGAGCAAGCACTATTCAACAGTTAAAAGACAACATACAACAAAAATATATCATTATCAATAAGGATGTTTTACGTAACGTTCAATGTACTGTAGCTTACATGATCGAATTAACATGTCAACACCCGAATGACACGCAATTTGAACATTTATTGTCTTCACAGCAAATAAAAAATATCTCGTACTGTAATAACTTTTACACCCTGTACAAATAGGAATGGGCAAGGGAAGAAAATTTTTTGGTACTTACGTACCAACTAAATGGTCAACTGAATGCCAGATTAGGTCAACTGAATGCCCGGTTAGGTTACTTGAATGCCCGGTTAGGTCAACTGTATGCACTTGATGATTGGTTAGATGTGATATTTTCGTTAGTTTAAACGAAAATGACGAGAGCAAAAATACAATACGTAAGTACCAATTTTTTTAAGGCGTCTCTCGGAGAAATAAAAAAAAAAGGCATTGCACAAGGTTATTCTCGAACCATCTACACGGAAATAATTTGGGATATCGAAGTTTCAGTATTTTTTCCACGCATTTTTCTCTGGAGAACTTTTTTTGTAGTTGTACTTATCATATTCTTTATTATAGATCTTGCAGTACAAAACATAATATACTCACTCACGAATTCATTGCTAAAAAATCACTAAAATTGCAAGTTACACGAGAAAATAAAAGTCTCTTCCGACGTAAACTAACCAGCGAACAATACCTGGCTTTTAAGAAGTTCTTCACATGAGGAGACATCGCTCGCAAATTCGATTTCTTGAAGGGTCTGCTTGAACATCCGAAGGTCTTCGCTGATCTCCTGAGTGTTCGCGCTGAATTCTCTACCACTTGTAATTTATGAAGAGATTGTTACACATTTGTCGGATTACAGTTGGTTTACAGAGAATTTCACAGGGAAATCTTTCAAACTACTAACTTCATAACTGTTATACACATAATTCCAAGGCAGTGTTACCAAATTAATTTTAACGTTAGAGGAATTTAATTTTTTTTTAAATAATCTATATACTTACAGCGTCATCTTAAATAAAATTATCGGAGCAAATGTAGTTTACGTCCCGTTAACGCAAAAGGGGACACAAACTACACTAGGTCAAAGTTGGGGACGTAAACTACACTAGGATCTTTAGGAGACATTTTTTAAATGAATCCATCAAATAAAACGTTAAAACTAACGAAAATATTACGACTTAACCTAACCAATCGGCAATTTGTATATACAGGGTGTCCGGGCTTAAATGGCAATAAAATACATTTATAATGCCTTATTTTATTGCCATTTAAGCCTGGACACCCTGTATATATAGATATAAATTGACGATTGGTTAGTTTAAGTCGAGTAGCATGGGCGCAAAATGGACGAGTGCAATGCAATGCAACTGCAAATGTTGATCAATGTTGCAAGAGTGCCAAGCCCTCCCCCTTTGTAGAAAGGCACCCATAGTGCCAACCCCCCATCCCCTTTGTTGCAAGGCACCGGTGCCAACCCCCTTCCCCCTTGTTGCACGGCACCCCCTAAAAGGGGGAGGGGTTGCTGCAAGAGCAACAAGGGGTTATGCAACTTGGAGGCGGAGTTATACCCCAACTTGCAATGAACCCCCGCTGGGGGAGACCCTCTTTGGGGGATAGAGTGGGACGGCCTCACCCCTAAAGGGTTATACCTAACATAAGAGAGAGGAGAGAGAGAGAGAGGAGGAGAGGTATTCGCTTGAAAGGAGCCAAGCGCATATTAAGACTTCAGCCGAGCGGCCGTTGCCTTATATGGCCCCTAATCAGCCAGTTGGCTTAAGCAGCCAGTGCCTCCAGGTATCATCAGCCAGTTGGCACGTACAAACCCGTCTATACCCCCATTACGTCTATATGCGTCGGGCAACCGCGTTAAACTGTAGGTCTAAGGTGGAGTGTAGGCAGGCTCGAGACCCGGCGCGGCGCG
>JAJOZX010006647.1:135000-242500 GCA_023014485.1 Bathynomus jamesi | reverse complement strand
TAGGGGCCATATAAGGCAACGGCCGCTCGGCTGAAGTCTTAATATGCGCTTGGCTCCTTTCAAGCGAATACCTCTCCTCCTCTCTCTCTCTCTCCTCTCTCTTATGTTAGGTATAACCCTTTAGGGGGTGAGGCCGTCCCACTCTATCCCCCAAAGAGGGTCTCCCCCAGCGGGGGTTCATTGCAAGTTGGGGTATAACTCCGCCTCCAAGTTGCATAACCCCTTGTTGCTCTTGCAGCAACCCCTCCCCCTTTTAGGGGTGCCGTGCAACAAGGGGGAAGGGGGTTGGCACCGGTGCCTTGCAACAAAGGGGATGGGGGGTTGGCACTATGGGTGCCTTTCTACAAAGGGGGAGGGCTTGGCACTCTTGCAACATTGATCAACATTTGCAGTTGCATTGCATTGCACTCGTCCATTTTGCGCCCATGCTACTCGACTTAAACTAACCAATCGTCAATTTATATCTATATATACAGGGTGTCCAGGCTTAAATGGCAATAAAATAAGGCATTATAAATGTATTTTATTGCCATTTAAGCCCGGACACCCTGTATATACAAATTGCCGATTGGTTAGGTTAAGTCGTAATATTTTCGTTAGTTTTAACGTTTTATTTGATGGATTCATTTAAAAAATGTCTCCTAAAGATCCTAGTGTAGTTTACGTCCCCAACTTTGACCTAGTGTAGTTTGTGTCCCCTTTTGCGTTAACGGGACGTAAACTACATTTGCTCCGATAATTTTATTTAAGATGACGCTGTAAGTATATAGATTATTTAAAAAAAAATTAAATTCCTCTAACGTTAAAATTAATTTGGTAACACTGCCTTGGAATTATGTGTATAACAGTTAATGAAGTTAGTAGTTTGAAAGATTTCCCTGTGAAATTCTCTGTAAACCAACTGTAATCCGACAAATGTGTAACAATCTCTTCATAAATTACAAGTGGTAGAGAATTCAGCGCGAACACTCAGGAGATCAGCGAAGACCTTCGGATGTTCAAGCAGACCCTTCAAGAAATCGAATTTGCGAGCGATGTCTCCTCATGTGAAGAACTTCTTAAAAGCCAGGTATTGTTCGCTGGTTAGTTTACGTCGGAAGAGACTTTTATTTTCTCGTGTAACTTGCAATTTTAGTGATTTTTAGCAATGAATTCGTGAGTGAGTATATTATGTTTTGTACTGCAAGATCTATAATAAAGAATATGATAAGTACAACTACAAAAAAAGTTCTCCAGAGAAAAATGCGTGGAAAAAATACTGAAACTTCGATATCCCAAATTATTTCCGTGTAGATGGTTCGAGAATAACCTTGTGCAATGCCTTTTTTTTTTATTTCTCCGAGAGACGCCTTAAAAAAATTGGTACTTACGTATTGTATTTTTGCTCTCGTCATTTTCGTTTAAACTAACGAAAATATCACATCTAACCAATCATCAAGTGCATACAGTTGACCTAACCGGGCATTCAAGTAACCTAACCGGGCATTCAGTTGACCTAATCTGGCATTCAGTTGACCATTTAGTTGGTACGTAAGTACCAAAAAATTTTCTTCCCTTGCCCATTCCTATTTGTACAGGGTGTAAAAGTATTACAGTACGAGATATTTTTTATTTGCTGTGAAGACAATAAATGTTCAAATTGCGTGTCATTCGGGTGTTGACATGTTAATTCGATCATGTAAGCTACAGTACATTGAACGTTACGTAAAACATCCTTATTGATAATGATATATTTTTGTTGTATGTTGTCTTTTAACTGTTGAATAGTGCTTGCTCTTGCCTGGGCAGGTTTTCGTAACTACTATGATATTTAACAAGAACAGCTGCGGAACTATGTTCGCCAGTAGAAGAACGAGGACGTTCACTACGAGGTCTGACAAAACACTACTGGTATCATTTAATCGCTTCACCACCTTTCCAACTTTGGTTCGATTTGTCAGGATGAAGTCTGTGGAATATTATATATATATATATATATATATATATATATATATATATATATATATATATATATATATATTCATTTATGTCCCCTTAGTAATATGTAAACCAGGGTGATAAATGGAAATAATTATGTTCTAAAGACATTTGGCAGAGTCAACCAACCAATCAGCGCTCACTCACTAATTGCCAGATTCATTCATAAAATGTTACAACCGTTTGTAGTACACACAAAAAATATATGCCAGATGTCGCTATCTGTTCTCAATGAGCACAACTGTACATCAGTGAGAGCATATTCAACCGTTCTTGCTTCATTTTTGCTCCAGCTTCATCCTTTATCCGCTTCAGCTTTGAAGAGCTGCGTTCACCAGTACAGTTTGAGGCTTTCAGGTATAGATACAGTCGAAAGTCTATGTTCACATTAGCAAAGATATCTTTCACTCCATGTTGCAAAAGCATTCGATATATGGTCAATTTAGTGCGATAGTCATGGTTTTCAGCCCTGTTACAGAAACCATCTATCTGAGCAGCAGCATATGATGCGAATTGAACCATTTCATCACCCAAACTTGTCTCAATATCATCAGGATAACGCTCTTCCAACTGGTCACAGTGACTCTTCAATTCTGCGCTGCCCATTTTGGTCACTTTGGACAGAAAACCAAATTTAGCATCTGTATAAGCAGCTGTACGATAAGCTAGTGCACTATTCAGCTGATCAATGATAGTTATAAAGACCTCAGCTCGAAACTACTTCTTTCCTGATATCTCTGCTTCTTCAGTTAACCCCTCATCAAACTTTCCGTAACTGGAAATTGGTACTGATTATATTTATTGTCTCGCACAATCGTCAACAAATTCTACAAAACCACCGATTTGAGAAACAATTGTGATAAAGCAGAGTACGAAATAGCAACTTTCGAAGTTTTTTGGAAGCATAGGTTCCCAAACTTCGATGAAGAAAAAGACCTACCTTAAAACGCCATTCAAAATGGCGGTTGTGTGGAACCAATGTATGTATGTTTATGAGCTAATCAACTAAGCCGCAGTACGTGAATTTGGGTTTCTACAGCACAGACTTTAAAAAAAATGATATAGTGAGACGCTTCTTTTTACCAAATGTTTCAGATAGAAAAATTAAATTAAATATAAAGAAACTGGGTCTGGGTCATAATCCCGACTGCCATAATCCTGAAAGCCATAAGCCTGAGCCCCAAAATCCCGAAGGCCAAAACCCCGACAAGCGATAATCCCGACAAGATAATAGTTTATATTTAATATTTACTTATAGCTTAAAAGAATAAAAACTAAAAGAAAAATGCAACCTAACCTAACCTAACCTAACTAGCTGCACTTGCATATGGAGCGTGATTGTGATCCACAAATTTTTTAAGGTGATGTTGTCCATTTAAAAGTTTTGTTATTGCTCTACCTTTGCAATTAAGTGATTTTCGTTTTTCACAGCACCAGTAATAATCGTCTTCCCGACTTTTATCCTTCACCATTAAATAACTGCGTGCGTTAACTTTGTTATTGCCTTTTTGAGAAGGAACAATTTCACAAATTTCTTCCACGTCGTTCTAGGGGTGAAGTTACACTGATAAGTTTTAGTTTACTCGCGGTTTTACCTTTGCTTCGAGGTAGTTTAACTTTGCTTCCAGGTGGGAGCAGATCAATTCGCTCGCACCCTTGCTGAGTTCTCGCACTCATCTTAGTTCGTGATTTTTAACTATCGGGATTTTGGCCTGTAAGGATTACGACGTTCGGGATTTTGGCCTGTCGGGATTTTGGCCTGTCGGGATTACGGCCTTCGGGCTTATGGTTTTTCTAGATTATGACTTTCGGGATTCTGTCCGGGTTCCAAACAAACTATTTATAAAGATAAAATTTTAGATTAACAATGGAACTTGCAAAATAATAGTTAAGGGTCACTGACAATATCTGGTATATTAACGTTAAAATAAACCTCATTGAAATTAACACAGAGTCACCATCACTTACTGTAACTAGATTCACTTTGATTGGGGGCCCCCCTCAAGCATGGGGCCTGAGGCTTCAGCCTCAACTACCTCAAAGATAATCCGCCACTGAATACCGGATCCCGCAAGGAAGAAGGTATTTTTCTGGGATTCTCAGAAGATTTTCGCGTTCTCATTCGTCTGATCGTCAACATATCTTTCCATTATGGATATTCTTTCAGTGAAGGTGGTGACCTCTTGTTTTAGGTCAGACGTCTTTTCTTTAAGTCTTTTGTTTCGCCTTCTAATTTACTAATCTGGACGTCTTTGAATCCAACTCCGCCATGTATTCTAGAAAGCAGAAGAAGTATGTATCTATGTAAGATAGAAGTTGTTTGTTTGTTACCTTACCCCTTTCAGTTGTTGTTGTTGTTGTTAGTTAGCCGATCAGCCCACCCTGATCGAGCAAGCCTGCGGCACGCAGGGCGCACTAGTGATGTTGTGTTGTGTTCTATGTTGTGCTAGAGCTGTACAGTAGGGTGGAGCGAAAAATACTTTTTTTCTAGTATGAAGTTCTAATAGTGATTAAAAGTTGCATTTAGTGGACGATATATACCTGCCAAAATATGAGTTCATTTGTTTAATATTTTCAGCTGCCACCAGGGGGCTAAAATTAACACAATTTTGGGTAAAAAGGAAAAAAATGCTTCTATTTTAGGTTTATCAAACTATTGTAAAATTTTATTTTAGAATTATCTAATAGTTTGATTAAGATTCTTAAATGATAAGAATTCGTTTTGTAAAAATGCCTTTTCATATGCTTAATATCTTCAGCTGCCACACGAGGGCTGAAGTTAACTTAAAAATGAAAATTAAGTATGATTCTGTATTTACTTGAAAAAGGGAACAGTAATAAATTAGGATGTCTCTCCTCCTTTATACTGACTTGAGACAGTTAAGAAACGTTATTTCGTGCCTTAGCGGAGTTACCACCCTTTCCCCAACCAACCTCCCTCTAGAAAGGGTTCTTGCTGAAGACTATTTAGTAATTTGCTTTTGTGTCAAATTTTGGCTGTTTTTTCCTTGATTCTAATGTAGCACGAATCCAACCGTCTCTGTTTGTAGGTCCGCAGACTGATCCAGCAGCGTCTGTAACGAGCTTGACGCATCTCTCTACGGCTTGTGTATGACATGGAAACTGAAATAATTCTGAATGAAGAGTAGTACCATGTTTGATGCATGATTCAATATCATCAAGAGAAACTCCTTTGGTTATCGGTGGTTCTGCTATCTGAAAATCTTGCCACATAATGAGATCTGTATAGTCTTTGGCATGAAAATTTATTTCTGGCACCTTAAAATACCTGATAACATCTGTTTCTTGAATGCATGCCCTTGCTTTTATGATACGCCTAAATCCCAACTGACGCACATGCTCCCTTTCATTAGCTATCATTGCAATGAGAATGTTTTCTTGATTTGCGTAATATGCATTTCGCTGAATGACTGAGTCATGTACTCTCCTAAGCTCTTCACGGAGATACCGGCTTCTTGCAATCATATGCCACATATGTTTAGCACCATATTGGCATAATGGTTTACGCTTTATCTGAAACCACATGGTGCGTATACCCTAACAATGAAAGTAGCTAATTCTTGTAAATTGCCTGAAGGATTCTCTGTGCTTGCATATAACCGCAGAGTCCTGTTTGCTGTGGTGAGCCACCTTGAATGTGATATATTGCCTGGACTCTTATGACTAAGACTCTTTGAGAATGTTCCACTTGATATAGCCTTGTGAATTTCAAGGTATTTCTGGTCAGTACTTATGTCATCCACATCAACTTCACACATGTCCTCTTGAATTTCAATGGGTTTGAAGTTAACTATGGGAAGCTTTTCACAGTCTGAAAGTGCTCGGCCAATTTCTCCTGAAAATGCTCTTGGTCCAGTAGTGGTACCATCCAAGTGATGAAACAGATGGCGCAATGGAAGTTCATTAAGGTGTAAAAGGCATATCAGCCACTGCAATGGCTTATTAAAGGCTTCTTCCAGTAATCTTATTGTGCCTCCAATACTACCAGTGTTAACCACTGTCGAATCACAGCCAACTGCAACGATGTTCCCTATATCAACATTCCTTTCTTTCAAGCAATTCACTAGCGCTGTGCAAATGTATTTAGCTTTGCCACTGGAAGGTGTCACATGTGCAAAGTACAGAGGTGTGGTTCAGATATTATGCTATATGCTCTTCGCGTTTGGTTCTTTGGTGGTTAGAGCCATCACTCTCCTGGACTTGAATCATTGTTTTATCCTTTCTGCCATCAAAGTATAATCCCCGCATGGTTTTTGGCTCTCCTATCTGTTGTAGTTCCTTTCTCTGTTTTTGTCTTTCACGTCTTAGCTTACTTCTGTCTATAATATTCCCTTTGTCTTCGGAGTACAATTTTAAGATCTGCCAATACTGCAGAAGCAATAGCAGCCCCAGCTCTGTCCGACATTTTAAATCTATCACAAGTAATTGCTAATGAAGGCAGTGGCTCACGCATCTGTTGTTCTGATATTACATATTGAGTCGAGGTTGTATCTTCCTCATTATCTTCAGATATCTCTTCTAGTTGTTGAAGTTCACTTGTCTCTGTTTCGATTTGTAAGTTGGACGTATTGGTTATAGCAGCACTAGTTGTTTGTGAGGATTCCAGACGTGCTTTTTCCATTTCCTTTCGATGTTCTCTTGCTTGTAATCGTCTTGTGTGTGCTATGTCAATGCTTCCTATCACCATTATTCTGCGTGTTCGTTGGTCATTTAAAAAATCCTGCTCTTTTGGAGGGACTTTCTTACTCTTTTCACATGAGCATCTCCTAAACTCCTTACATTTGCAGGTGCATATGTCAAACAAAGTGCATTTTGAAGAGTTTTCAAATTCTTCAAGCTGATTTTTGTACTTAGGCTGATCCTTGCGTGACTTGTATGGCTTTAATAAGGACCTGTATTTATCATGGTACACTCGCATCATCTGTAAAACGCGTGTATGTGAAACTATTGGCAAAGAGGCCTTCTTCCAAATATTTTCTACCTTTTTGGAAACTGCCTCTGCTATTTCAGAAAATGAAGGCTCCTTGTTATTCATCTGCTCCTTCACTAAATGTTTTGTGAACAGGTAATCTTTCATAATGCAGTTATAAGTTGGTAGTTGCATATCACTCATCTCACAAGGTACTTCAAATATGGCACACTTCATATGTTCTCTAGTGAAATGTTTATATTTAGTATTTGATGCCATAATATTTTTAAGAAAAATTCACAATCACAAAATCCTGTAACATCAAAACATTATATAATTAATATATATAATATATTTTATAAGTATATATAATATATTATATAAATATATAATATATTATATAAATAAACTAAAATTATATAATACATTATATCAAGCATTTTATAATAAAATCAATATTATCTCTATATAAATCACTTTAAAATAAAGTTTTATAATATTCCGATCATATTAAAAAACTCCGATCAACTGAGCGACTAGGCCTACTACCTAAGAAGACAAGTGTTAACACACTGTTCTAATGACTCACAGAAAGAAATTCCTTCACACCAAAACCCTCCCCCACAACCCTCCCCCACAACATTCAGTGTAGTCTCAACATGACTCAGTTACTCTAAATTGTGTTAACTTCAGCTCTCTTGTGGCAGCTGAAGATATTAAGCATATGAAAAGGCATTTTTACAAAAGAATTACTATCATTTAAGAATCTTAATCAAACTATTAGATAATTCTAAGATAAAATTTTATAATAGTTTGACAAACCTAAAAGAAGCATTTTTTCCTTTTTACACAAATTGTGTTAACTTTAGCTCCCTGGTGGCAGCTGAAAATTTTAAACAAATGAACTCATATTTTGGCAGGCATATTTCGTCCACTAAATGCAACTTTTAATCACTATTACAACTTCATACTAGAAAAAAGTATTTTTCGCTCCACCCTAGTGTACAGTCTGTTATAATGTGTTCAATTGTTTGTGGTGTGTCCTGCCGCAGGTGGCAGGTGTCGTCTTGGAGTTGTCTAGTCTGTGTTTATATGTCTGTAAGTTGGGGTGATGTCCATCTAGGACCGCATTCGGACCGAGTCGTGTCAGTGCTTTGTGGGTTAGGTGTGTGTGTATGTGTTTTCTGAACTGTGTGATGTTTGTGGGGCGTGGTATGGAATGGAGTATTTGGTTATAATGTCTCTCTGGTGTTACCTTAATGGTGCGAGGTGTCGTTGCATGATTGTACATGTAGTGGCTAGGGTGTGGTGGGTTAGTTGTCGTTGCTGCCATGAACTGTGTTCCTCTCATGTCTAAATGTTCCCTAACTTTCAGTATTTCTGTTTCTGTGCAGGTGTTCTATTGGTGTTGTTTGAGTACATCCTGTAATGATACGAAGTGCGTTGTTTTGTATTGTCTGTAAGGTGTTTATGTGTGTTTGAGATAATGAGTGCCCAGCATGGGCTAGCATAGTCCATAACTAAGCAAATATATTGTTTGTATATGAGTGATGTTGTTTTCTGCTGGTGTCCAAAGTTTGTGCTTGATAGTACCCTAAGCGTGTTAAGTCTTGACGTACATTTGTTTTTAATGTCCTGAATGTGGTTTGCAAAAGATAATAATGTGTTGTATGTGACCCCAAGTATTTTGGTCCTGTGAATGTGTGGAATGTTGGTGTTGTTTAGTGTAAGCTGTGGAATTATCTGGTGTTCTTTTGTGTTGCTTGTTAGCAATGTGTTGGTTGATTTTGTGGGCGCTACTTTGAGTCTATTGTGTGTGAACTAGTCTTGTATACTGGTACTGTTTATGTATGTTTGTAGGTTATTTGTGGCGGTGTCAATGTTGTTGTGGGTGGATGTTAGAGTGATGTCATCTGCATATGATGATAAGGTAAGCTTATTATCTATGGGTGTTGGAATGTCATGCATGTATAAGTTGAACAATGTTGGTGAGAGAACAGAGCCTTGAGGGACCCCGTTCGGAAAAAGCTTTTTTTGGATGACTTGCCATTAAATGTGACATGTAAGTATCTTCCTGAACGATAGTTGCTCAGCCACCTTTTGGTGTTATTGACTTATTGTGCATGTTTTCGTTGAGTATTTTGTTTATGAGAGTGAAGCGTGGGATAGCATCAAATGCTTTACTAACGTATATTGTTACTAATAGTGTACGTTGAGCTGGTCGTCTGGAGTTGATGCCATCCATGATGTGCTGCGTGAGGTTAGTGAGTAATGTCTTGGTTGAGTGGTGAGGTCTGAATCCATGTTGAGTAGGCGATACTGGCATGGTGTGGGTTGTTGATTTGTAAGATTAGTCTTTCTGTTACTTTGGAAGGTGTGCATAGTAAAGTAATGGGTCTATAGGAAGCTGATTCTGTTGGATTTTTGTTTGGTTTGAGTAGTGTAATAATTTTACCTTGTTTTCTTATGTCAGGAATAATACAATGTTGGTATGAATATGTGCTGATGTTTGTGAGAGCTATTATTCCGTGTGGGCCCAAGTGTTTAAGGTGTATGTTAGATATGTTGTCTGGTCCAGTAGCCTTCGAATTCTTAATGTTTTTGATGATCTTGGTGGTCTGGTCTGTATTGAAGGGTGTAATGGTCGTGTTGAGTCTGTAGGTTTTCTTGTGTCTGGCTGTTTGTCTGTCCGCGTGTTTCTGGTTGTTGTCTCTGTTTAAGTGACTTATCTTTGCGTAGTGATTAACTAGAATGTTAGCTTGTTGTGTATATGTTGGGATATTATTTTGGCTGCGACAGATAGCCGCGTGTGAGGTGTGAATGCCGCTGTTAGAGTGGGTAATGCTGTTTATAGTCTTGTATAGCCTGGATGTATCTGTGGAGTGGTTTAGTGTTGTTATGAATTCCCTAAATGTTTCTGTTTATTTTTCTTTAAGTGTGTTGTTTATTTCTGTGTTGAGCTGTTGTATCTGCTGTTTTATGGCTTCTGTGTGTGTGTGGTGTTTGTGTGTTATGTTTGAGGTTGTTACGTTGCCTTATGAGGTGGGCTATTTCTCTAGTGTAATTTGGGTTGTACTTCCTAATGTTGCCCTTGGATATGTATTTGTTTGCATTATTGATGATCTGATTAAATGTCTTGTGTTGTATTGATGTTTATGATGGATGTTTATGTGGTGAATTGCTCCTCAGTCTGTATTTTGAATCCCTTTCAGTTGCTTGGCGTTGCTGTGAGCAGAATTGTAGAATCGTGGAATTGTGGAATCGGTGGAAGGGGGAGGTGAGGGGAATACTTGCGTTTGTTGAGCTGAGTTATTTCCATTCGACATTTCTGCTCTTCTGTGTAATACGTCTGCTAACACGATTAATTATGAATGAAAAAATATTATGTCACTTATTAAATCTTGTTCTTGCTTTAAATGTTAAATTATGTTATATGAATTTGTAGTTTTTAATTTCTCGTGTTAGCTGTCAAAGGAGGTGCCGTGCGTTCGTTTGTTCATTACTGTGTAGCTCTTTTCAAGTTCATCTGCTGCTCTGTGCGATTATCCCTCCGGCCTGTTAAAAGGAGTGCCAGATGTCACAAGAAAAATTGAAATAAAACTATAATAAATTATTTTTGGTTAAATACTGCAGGTGAAGTGAACAAGAGTGTATATTCACATTTTCGAAGGTATTTTTGAGCACTCTTTCAACAACTCTGATCACTATCACTTGTGATATAGGAGGAGGAGCACAAGGAACGGCATGCAACACTGGCACTGGCACAAACGGTATAAGATCATAAGGATTATAAAATTATAAAAATTCAAGATAGCATAAATTTATGAATTTTTTTATTATTTATAATAATAATTATTACTATATATAAGTGTCACAACCATGCGATTTACCATTTCTATGGTTGAACAGTATCCATGTTTGTGCCATTAGAAGTTCGCTGTAAACAGCGAATGTCCCTCCCTTATATTGTACGTACAGAGTGAATCACTCTGACGTCATAAAGTAACTTAATTTCCTTCCATACCTTGAATACTGAATCACGTGTTTAGTATGTGGATATCTTTCGTATTCAATGTATGGTAAATTCTTTAATAATAATAAGAACTTCACTCTCTATAAGTCATTATTTATATGTTGTGTCCTGTCTGGTGTTACGCAATATAAATATTATTCAACTATACTCGTTATGCAACCATACTCACTCATACATCCATGTTCCTTCTTGACCGTTGTCCTTGATTAATTTTATCACCTATTACCTATTTTATTACCTATTACCCATTGTCTAGTTATTCTCTATCAACTTATCAGTCTATGTTTACTCGTGTCTATATTACGCACACAACCTATGTGTGACGAATGATATGTGTACACTACCGTGTGCAGTCGTACATGTCTATTGACGATCATGATACGTACATGTATTCTTTTTACGTTTTATTTTCTTTTTATTATTTCACCTCTCGCAAGTTGTTTATTATTGCTGAGACGAAGGTTCGAATTCCGATTACGTCGTCAAAAGCGAGCCTCTGAATTTGAACTCTTCTCTGCCTCTGCTACCAATTTATAACGTTAAGATGTAATGTTACATTATTATAATATACCAGATTGTTCCCTGCCAGGCTACTGGTCATTATCGTCATTATCTACTTAGGCACATAGTTGTCCACGTTCTCATTACCTGTACTTACTACTTCTACCTAATTGTCATTCAAATTCCGTTACTTATGTCTTACGTTATCATTAATGTCCGTGTACTTTCAAATGAAAAGTACACCGTATCTTTTCTTCGTTTTCCTCATCGCTGGCTAATTAGACTTTCAAACTATAATAACCAACCATTCTTCTACTAATATTTGACATAATTTGGCGTAATCACTGTTAACTATAAATATATAATTGTCGTTAATCCCCTTTAAATTATAAAACAACGGAGAACTCTCCTTCATTATTTAAATTGTGTTACCTATTTAGATTACTTCAGTATTAGATATGTCAATTAACAAATTGCTAAAATTGTAATTAACGGTAATTAATGTATGTAATATAATGTAATTTATGTACTTAATGTACTCTGTACAAGTCGGTCCCCCGACATTATGTCGCCACCCAAAAGTGTATACCTTACAAAAATTAGTATTTTATTTGGTTAACTTTTTGCTTAAATTATGCTTAACATCAGAATTCTGTAGCTCTCCAACTAAAATGGGAGCTTAACCTTCAACTGCATTCCCCCCAAAATTGAGGCTTATTTATTTCTTGTATTGTAAATTAAATCATTCCTGCCTGAGCTCTTGATACCAGAGGTTGCACCTCGCCCCCTTTTAAATTCCTGCCGTACCCCTCGCCCGAGGATGCTAAGCCCTCCTCGCTGTAAGATTCCTGCCTGAGCCTTTACCCGAGGAGGCCGAGCCCCCCTCGCCTAAAATTCCTGCCTGAGCCCTTGATACGAGAGGTTGCTCCTCTCCCACTCTAAATTCCTGCCTGAGCCTTTACCCGAGGAGGCCAAGCCCCCTCGCCTTAAATTCCTGCCTGAGCTCTTGATACCAGAGGTTGCACCTCGCCCCCTTTTAAATTCCTGCCTGAGCCGTTGTTACCAGAGGTGGCTCCTCTCTCATCTTAAATTCCTGCCTGAACCTTTACCAGAGGAGGCCGAGCCCCCCTCACTTTAAATTCCTGCCTGAGGCTTAGACCAAGGAGGCCAAGCCTCCTCATTTTAAATTCCTGCAGTAACTCTTACTCGAGGAGGACAAGCCTCCTCGCTTTCAATTCCCACCTTAACTATTGTGAAATTGGGTCGAACCTCTACCCTTGTAAATTCCTGCTTGAGCTGTTGTTGTAAGAGGTAAAACCTCTCCCCCTGTAAAATTCTGATTATTTATCAGTGCCTCGTTCTGTATATACTTTATAAATAAAAAAATTTATGAGTGAACTAAAACTCCAATTTTATAAGTGAAGTGTTTCTATTCATCCCTTCGGGAAAAAAAACAAACTCGGTGGAAACTAGTTTTGGATTGTCCAAAGTGCATTAACCCTAAAAAGTCGCAAGCGGGCAGAGGCTCGCACAACGTATGCGCGACGTAAGAATAATAATACATAATGATAGGTAATGCTGGTGATAGGCTTACTTAACAGGTGGGTTGTGCTCGTGGGCTATTTTAGTGTGTATTAATACACAAAATGTGCTTTATTAAATTTTTTGTGTATCTTTAAAAATGATTTTGTGTATTATTAAATTTGTGCATTATTAAATTTAATTAATTAATTAACCCTATATGGACATGTGTGACATTTTTGTAACGTTTAAAATAATGCATTAAAATATATAATATGAAAACTTTATCAACTTTGCGCTCAACTCAGATTCGCTACATTTCAAAAACGATATTTACGTTGTGACAACTCAATCAAACTATTTTCTATTTTAGAATGATAAAATATATTTTAGTTTTATCTTCCCCGTGTCAGGGCCACAATACCTATTTTTTCAAAAGCCTACCGAATAGTTTCTACCCAGTCAACAGTTATCGTAGGCCGTAGGGTTATAGTCGATTTTTAGAAATTATAGTCAGATATCACTGGTATATCGTATGAAACTGACGGTGACGAAGATAAGTCAATGCCGACTATAGCGGTTCTCAGTGCGTGTACTGCTTCTACGATAATGCCTGCAAAACCTACTATATTCCGTCGCAGGACGCCAGGTACTGGGTTGGAGTACACTAATATAAGAATATAAATAGGTAAGTAGTAAAATAACATGTAGAATATGAAAGTACATTTATTTTTCCTAAATATTTATAAAATTTGGTATAAAATATGGTACTTTCCTGTTATCCCGAACCCCAGACTTTTTGCCAGATTCGGACGCCACTTGCCAGATTGCCAAATTTCATTGCCAATTTTATTTTTTAATGGTGAAGCCATTTGATCCACCAGTGGAAAAATTCAAATATGCAGCATGCTAATCTGTTGTACTTTATTTTACGAGCAGATAAACCTAATTTACTTGATAAAATCAAATCGGCAATTGCTCTATCAATTGCAATAGATGGCTCTGTTGATCAATTCCAGCTTGACAATAAATATGTCAAGTGCAAGCTAGTTCGTTCAGATGGGCAAGAATAAGACCTTTTCCTTGGATTTTCTGAATCTACTCAGTGGAAGACTGAAGGATATATATTAGTTGTGAAAGAAGCAGTCTCTTTTACTATTCCTTGGAAAGATCTTTTCAACAAGGTAACATGTGTTGTCACAGATGGAGAGAGTCTCAAAACAGGAGAACATGTGAGCCTGTGGAAAATGTTAGATAAGGAAAGGAAAATGGCTGAAACAAACCTTCCACTGATCAAAATTTGGTGTGGAGTTCATCGCTCAGATTTGGCCTTTGGCAAAGTCTCTAAAACTGTGAAGGAAGTGAATATGTTGATACAAGATGGCAGTGGTCTCTCAACATTTTTTCATACATCAGCAGTTCGCACCAAAGAAATGGAAAATGTTAGAAAAAAAAGAATTTAACAGTACGGGGTTCCAATAAACCTTACCCCCCAGCCCATGGCCTAAACCATTAGAGGTACAGTAAAACTAAACATACCTTACAAAAGAGCATTTAATCCTGCATTTAATGAGAAACAATTAAAACTTGGTGTTCCCGCCATTAGCTTCCAAGACAGCCTGAATTCGCTTTGGGTAGCTTGCCAAAAGTGACGTGAATAGATCTTGATCGTTACGCAAATTTGCTAAAACAGTTTCAATGTGTTGCGTCATTGTATCCTTCGAAAATCGATTTGCTGCAGGTTCTTGAAACAAGAGACATTCAACCTTGTCCTTTATAACTGATCCAATGTGTTCACAGACGTTCAGGTCAGGAGAATTTTCTGGCCATTCTTCATTTCCAAAGAAATCGATCTCATGGTTCCGCAGCAACTGTTGACTGGCTAATGCCTTAAAGCAGGGGGCCTTATCGTGCAGAAGTGTGACCTGATCGACATCCATAACATTGTTTGGGTTTCTTAGAAAAGGAATGACATGCTGGGATAGAATAATATCACGAAAATACTGTCCATCCCAACTCTGACCATTTGGCTTCAGCACCCACATGAGCTTCTTTGCAGTGAACAAAACAAACACACCAACACAGCCTGGACTTTTTAATAATTCGCGATAATGTTCATTGTCATCGATTTCATCTGGTGTTGTGGCCCACACTCGATCATTTTGGTAGTTAGGCCGACGTGTTACGTAAACAAAAAATTCATCGGAGACAGCTAAATGCATGAAATCATCCACATCCCAATTTTCAAGATAATGGGCAAACCACATTCTGTCATCGATGTTAAGTTGAGTTTTTCTTGGCTTTGGAAGTTCATGCAAGGCTTTAAACCTTGCCTATGACGGTACAGTCGAATGATCTCACCACTAACGATCTTTCCTCTCAACACTTCGATCTCTCTAGAAAGTTTAGCACAGCTGTTTTTCCGCTTACGCGTACCGCTTTCAATGATGCCCTTTGTTTCCTGAGAGAGTGGCAAATTTGGGCGCCCAGATTTGGTTGTATCCATTTCACATTCATCCAACGTTTTATTCCAATTTCTTTTGACGAAGTCCTCACTTCTTCGCAACTTTTTGGCAACCCATGAATGTGTTATAAAGGTGGCTCCAGCATCACGAGCTTCCCGAAATGTTATTGCTCGTATGCGATCTATCACACGTTGCCTCTCCGAATCACCAATTAATTGAGAAGCCATTATATTATCACTTTATCAGCTAGAGTAATTTTAATACCTGCAATAAATAAAGAATTTTATATATTTTTATAATCACTAAAAACTATTTCGATATAAGTAAACATGTAAGCTGTAAATGAGGGGTGGGGCTAAGGTTTTTTGGAACCCTTTACATCATATTCCGAAATATTTTGAAGTTCGTTGGACAGAATTCTCTTACAATCTTTTCAGCAGTATTCTATCATCATACGGAGCAATCGCAGGATATTTAGAGCAGTCGGAAGATGCTTCTGCTCATGGTCATCTGAAGAATTTTACTGATCTGAAAAAGTTGAGCACCATGTGTATAGTTGCAGGCATTTTGTTTCTATATTCAAGATTTCAAAAGTCCCTGCAAGAAAATAAATGCACTTATTTTGACTGGGATAACAAAGTACAGAATCTCCTGAACAATCTTGATGCATTGGAGAGTCAATCGCTTCTTGGTGGATGGGAAAGTTCTTTTGAAGAAAATTTAGATGAGGACAACTTGACATTCTTTGGCATCCAGCTGACTGACAAAAAGAGCAGAGTGAGCCATCAATTAGTTACAACAGCAACACACGATTTCAAAGCTGTACGATATGAAATTATTGAATCCTTGATAAACTTCCTAAAAGAAAGATGTTCGGTATAACATGCCAGTTGTGTCACACTTTGATCCAAGAAGTGTTGTGTTGCTATGGTTGAATGACAAAGTAAGAAGAGATGTAGAACCAACAAAGAACAAGACTCAACGATGGTATGGGTAAATGATTTTAGAAGCGTCAAATATTTAAACAATTGTTACCAGTACTAAAAAAATTGTTCTAATTTTGAATATACTACTAATTTTGAAAGTCTGACTCGTTTTTTTTTTGTACTTTGTCACAGGTGTGTATTTTAAAAATTTCCTTAGAATAGCCTATGTTCCAGGGAGTGTGTTTGATAAAACAATGAAGCCGATCTTACTTCATGTACCCCAGGTGGAAAAATTCTCTAATTTTAAATAATCGAATAATCTGCCAGTGCGACTCGATTCTTTCATGTTGGAACAACCTCGTACACGAATCCGTGTTACCATAGGCGTATGAGGCAGGGGATCTGGGGGCGGCAGCCCTCCCCCAAGAGTAGGGAATTGAGCATTTTCAGGGTAGATTTTTCCTGACATTCCTTTGTTTTGTTTTTTTACTTCTTGAGGTGAATTAATTACTTGCTACTATACTTGTAGTTAATAATTAAAACCTAAGTTGAGGACTTACTGAATTCTATATCAACTGCAGTGCCGTAGTTTCTCTTGTCATTTAGAAATATTGTAGCAAAATTTTATATCATTTTTGTAAATTGTAATGTTTTTATATCAAAAAGGCTTTAATATATGTTACTCATACTCTAACCTTTGTGTTATTTTATGCTACACATAGTGCTTATGCGGAAATCAGGGCACCCTGAAAATTTTCAGGGCAAATTTTTTCCGCTCGCCTAGTAAAGTGCCATTCCCTACGCCTGTGCGTGTTACTAACGCTTGGCAGCGTTCATGAGGCATCCCATATGACTCAGTCCCCGCCACCCCTCCCGCTCCACCCAACCGCGTCGTCTGATCCCACTCTGCACTCAACGTTTCACAACCGCTTCAGAGATTGACCCGACAGTACGTGCTCACCTGGCAGACTTAATAGAAAACTATTAAAAGATGGAGTTTCCGTTGAGAAGTATCCTCATTGCAGTATACGACGTGTCCGTATTGAAGTCTGTGCGTGTATTCAGGCGTAATACTGGTGCTATTAATTATGTACTTAAAACGAAATGTAGACAATCAATCTCTGGTAAACGCAATGTTATTTATTTAAGCGTTGAAGAAATGAACAAAATTTTCGTGGCGGTTGAGAAGTGACGTGAGGACGGTTATAAAATACCTGTAAGTATGGGCACAAAAAGAGAAGAGATTAGGGATGCCCCCTCATACGCCATTATTTGCAAGCTGTACATAAATCGTGATACAAACCAACCATGCTTTGATGTACGGCTGATGTGGAAGAATAGTGCTGACAATACCCTTATCCACACGCGAAACCGTGTCATTCTCGACTGATTGTTTGAAGTCATCGGTTTCCGTAAACTGAAACCTATATTAGACGTACGTGCTGCCGATATGCGTTATTTTGACACGGTACTTGAATACGCGTACACTGTTCTGCTCGATGATTTTACCAAGTGTCGGGAAGAACAAGGCGAGAATGGTTTGGAACTGGAGATATATTTAGAAGGTACAGACTCCTGGAAATATCATGAACTTTGGTACAAAGGACTAGAGCGGTACAAGAATGATCTCACTTTCACTGTTCACCCTGAAGAATCATACCTTTATATAAGAAGCAGTTGTCGGCACGATTTAGAAGACTACTTCAATTGCGGGTATGAGATGTGAAGGAGATTTTACAGTTGAAAACGTCAGCGAGGAAAGATTAAATGCACGTTTAGAAAGGACTGTTTATAAACTTGAATTTAATGATGATGTTGTAGCAAGCGATGTCATCTTTGGGCATGCTTTTGATTGTATTCTATCCGTGTTTAAAGAGCGTGACACTTTTACTCCCAATTGTAAAGTGGGTACAAAAATAGTGTTAAACGAGCTGAAAGCCTTTTATACTGAATATAGACCTCCGCATACATTGAGCGGTAAATTAATGTTCAATCGCATTTATTGTGTAGTACAAAACAACGAAGCGGTAAATGTGACTGCTGTTACGTGCGAGTTTACCATTTTTTTTAAGCATGGTAGAAACTGATCTTAGAGTTTGTATTTCCATTTTATGTCTGATGTGTACTGTATATACAGTATATTAAATAAGTCTTGTATATTCTGGTTTTACAACTGTTGTATATACGATTCTTCTCTACTGGATGTATTGTTATTTTATGTCTGATATATATATATATATATACATATGTTACATAAGTCAAGTATGTATTATTTCGGTTTTACGCCTATTGTACTGTATATACATATTTTAACTCATCTTTACTGATTGGTTTGTTATTTAATGTTTCATCCAGATATATGATAAATAAAACAGATCAATGTATTCGTGTGTTTTAATTCTCCTTTACACTGTCTGAAAATTTTTATTTTATGTCTGATGCATATATACATATATATAATTAGTGTCAATGATGTATTCAAAAACCCTTCAAACCAGAAAAAATTAAAAAATTAAATATATAGAAATAACTTTACAAATACAGTGTGTGTGTATATATATATATATATATATATATATATATATATATATATAATAAGTCAGACTTAAACCAGTACGGTCGGCTGTGGCAACTGGCTGTCAGTCAGGAACGTGACTTCCCTCCAGTTTATTTCAACAAATTTGATGATAGGATTAGGATGTCATGTTCCAGTTATCCAATATATATATATAGTATATATATATATATATATATATATATATATATATATATATGATGAATAAAAAGAAACACAAAGTGGTGCTCAAGCGCTTTCGTCTAATGACATCTTCAGGAACACGAGTGAAAAGCGAGTTCAAGACTATATATAGGTTACAAAAAAAAAATATATATATATATATATATATATATATAGTAAGTGTAGAAATAAAAATTGTGGGAGGAGCATACACATTTGTACGGAAAACTAACAATTTTAGCACTTTGCCCGAAATTCAACATAAGTTCAAATGGCTTGTTTACAACCAATTTTTTATAGTTATTGTCTGAATTATACATAGGTCACAAAAGAATAAATAAATGAAAATAAATATAAATTGGAAACAAAAAGAGATAAAAAAATTACAGAATGATGCATAAATGATATATAGGTCACAAACGAAATAGACATAAAGAAATAAACCCACAGATAAAAACATAAAAATTGTAAGCGGAGCATACAAATTCAAGGTCAATTGGAAAGTTTACAGTCAATTTAATAGATGATGCCAAAATGATATATATGTTACAAAGAAATAAAATAAAGAAATAAACCTAAAAAATAAATTGAAAAATAAACTGTGAGAAGCATCCAAATTTATAAGGGAAAAAATTACCAAAGGTTTTTATAGTTATTGTCTGAATCATACATAGGTCACAAAAGAATAAAAAAATACAAATAAATATAAATTGGAAAAAAAAATGATGCCTAAATGATATATAAAGAAATATTGGAATATATACGACATATATAAGATATACTGTACAGGGTGGGCGGAAAGTAGCTCCCTAATTTAAATTACATATAAATTATGTATAAATTGTGATTGTATTGTTATATTGTTATGGTGTGTTCTCTAAAGTGGTACAATTGTAACGGTAATCTTTTTTTCTCTAAAGTGTTCTCTTTGTGTTCTCTAAAGTGGTACAATTGTAACGTTCATTTTTTTTTTCATTTCAGATTGAAGGGTAACATGGCTGAGCGTTTAACACTGCAGGAGCGTGCCCAGTTGGCGGCACGGTACGAAGTTTGGCAATCTGTCGTTCGAGTTCAAAGATGGTGGCGGGCCATTCACGGACCACGTGCCCAAGTGGACCCGAAAACAATCAAGAACTGCCACTCGAAGCTCATGACCACGGGGTCTGTGGCAGATGTTCGAAGATGTGGTCGCCCTTCGACATCCAGGGCCCAGGAGACGGTGCAGGCAGTTCAGGAAATGTTCGCACGGAGTCCACGAAAGTCAACTCGCCAGGCAGCTCGGGAAAGTGGACTCTCCCGCTACTCAGTGCGAACTGTGCTGAAGAAGGAGCTGAACTGGCGTGCGTGGAAGCCGCATTACTGCCAATCTCTCTCGGACGAGGACTGCGACATTCGCATGGAGTTCGGGGAAATCATGCTGGCTTGGCATGAAGACTGGCCCCATCTCTTCCGCAACATCCTCTGGAGCGACGAGGCGGTGTTCCACGTCGGAGGCTTTATCAACCGCCACAATTGCCACTACTGGGCAGGAGAGGATCCCATGGTTACCGCTGAAAAACGGCAGAATCGGTTCAGTGTAACGGTGTGGTGTGGTATGACCTCAGATCAGGTTGTGGGCCCGTTCCTTCTGCGCAACACCATGAATGCTGAGCGGTACCTTGCTATGTTGCGAAACGAGGTCTGGCCGGTTGTCAGCACATGGGAGAACATCGACGATCTGATATTTATGCAAGATGGCGCCCCTCCGCACTTCGCTCTTGTTGTCCGTGAGTGGCTGGATGCCCACTTCCCTGGGCGTTGGATGGGTCGTCGTGGTCCACATCAATGGCCAGCCAGGAGCCCCGACTTGACACCGTGCGACTTCTTTCTTTGGGGGTGGGTAAAGGAAAAAGTCTACCGCACCAAACCGAGGACATTGGAAGAACTGGAGGACCGAATTCGGGAAGTCATGTCCTCCATCCCGCCGGAGTTCCTGCTAAAGTCAGTGGACGCCATTCCTGGGCGGCTCCAGAAGCTGGTGGAAAGAGTTGGAGCCCACATTGAATTTTAGAGAAAACCTACCATGTATGCCTACCTTTTCATATTATTTCTTCTGAAATAAATGGATAATATACGTATTTTTTTACCAATCCAAAATAGGGAGCTACTTTCCGCCCACCCTGTATATACCGCATATATAAGAAATTTCAGCAATATATAAGGAATATATATATATATATATATATATATATATATATATATATACATAAGGGAAAAATTACCAAAGGTTTTTATCGTTATTGTCTGAATGATACATAGGTCACAAAAGAATAAAGAAATAAAAAGAAATACAAATTGGAAAAAATTACAAATGATGCCTCAATGATATATAAAGAATATAAGAAATAGATACATATACACATGTACACATATACACACACATATATACATATACATATACATACACATACACATACATATATATATATATATATAAGAAATACGCATGCAACAATAAATTGAAAAATAAAATTGTAAGAGAAGCATACAAATTTATAAGGAAAAAAAAAAAAAAATTTTACCAAAAGTTTAGCAACCTGCCCTTCTTTAAATCCATTTTGTAGGAATTCAGAGCAACGGGATCGAGTTGAAACAGACCTTTACTCATGTTAAAGTTATTTTAAGTTGAATTATAGCAGACTCAAGAATATTTCTATTAACAGTGTTGCTAGAGTGAAACAAAACTGAAGCATTATTCCAATCAATACAATGGGATAACTCTGACAAATGGACAAAAAGAGCACTGGACAACTGTCCCGTTCTAACGGAATATTGATGCTGTTTTACACGCGTTTGCAAATCCTTTCCCGTCTGATCTATGTAAAAGGAATCACATTGTTTACACCCAATTTTATAGATAATGCCTAAATTATTGGGAGGGCTATTTTTAACTATGATATTTTTCACAATATTGTTATATGAAAAAACTACACTGATATCCAAAAGTTTAAGTACATTAGCAATGCCTAAGAAGCCCGGGAAAAATGGAAGTACTAAAATATTCTTTGAGAAGGTGGTGCGAGTGTTATTATTCACACGATAGAAGGTTCGTTTAGCCTTATTAAGACAAGATTCCATGAACGCAGATGGGTAACACAGCTCACTTCCAATACCGTTGATACTTTCCAATTCGGCATCGATGTATTCCGGACTGGCGATCCTAAGAGCGCGGAGAAACATTGAAGAAAATATGACCTTCTTAATAGGGGTGTCATGTCCCGAGTAAAAGTGTACGTAGGACAAATTGTTTGTTTTTTCCGATAGATACTAAACTTAAAACCTGGGCTATCCCTATGTACACATACATCCAAGAAACGGGATGTACATGTACCGGCTTAGATATCCAGTCGTCCAGTCACCCCAGCCACTCTAAACCTACTGTCAGTGAGTCAAAAGCTACACATAAACATACATACATGAGGTTCTCTCTCTCTCTCTCTCTCTCTCTCTCTCTCTCTCTCTCTCTCTCCCTTTGAGGGGATAATTCAGCCTTTCTTTATTTCTTTCTTCCTCTTCTATTAGCCCCCTTTCCAGGGTCTTGGCTTTGGGGAACTATCCCTATTTTGGGACCTTGGGGGTACCACCCCCACCCCTTTACTTCCACTCTATATTTTTAATATGAACTTTAGCGATCACCCCCACCCCCTTACCCCCACTCTACACTTTTTAATATGAACTTTAGCGACCACCCGCACCCCCTTTTACCCCACTACATTTTTTGCATGTGAACTTTAGCGGCCACTCTACATTTTTGCAGGAATACTACTGCCGACACTCTTAAAGCGAGTAAGCAATGTATCGAAGCGGTTAGAAAAGCAAAGAGAATCTTAAGATTTATTGGTAGATTTTTTTTTAATTTAACCCAAGACATTACAGGTGGGGTTTCAGGTCCTCTATAATAAAGTAGTTAAATTAATTTAAAGCGTGTATTAGGTTAAGTTATGTTAATGTTAATGGAGCAAGTGTAGTTTGTCTCCCTGACGCAAAAGGGGATACAAACTACACTAGGTTAAAGTTGGGAACGAAAACTACACTAGGATCTTTAGGAGACATTTTTTAAATGAATCCATCAAATAAAACGTTAAAACTAACGAAAATATTGCGACTTAACCTAACCAATCGTCAATATATATATGTGCGGCATGCGGGAGGTGCCCCCTCAGGGCATTGGTTTCTGCGCGTATGTAGGAGAATTACGACTTCTGATTGAGCGAGGCCCATAGTGTAGCGGTTATCATATCTGACCGGCAATCGGAAGATCCCAGGTTCGATTCCCGGGTGGTTACCTCATTTTATCATTTGTTCGTTCCCCCTCCTCATCTTGCGCGGAACGTTCTTCTATACAAGCGTCGTTCTTTACGTTAATTACACAGTATATATGTAAAAATGAACAATGAATAATTCCTATATAATCAATATTCATTTATACATAAGAACCAAAATCGCCTAACGCGAGTTTGGATAAAAATTTTATTTGTTGTTTTCTATTTTTTCAGTGTCACAACCATGCGATCTACCATTTCTATGGTTTAGTCGTATCCATATTTCCATTTTTCATTTGTTAGAGAATTTATTATACCGTATTTCCAGGCGTATAACGCGCACCCTAATTTTCAAGAGAAAATTTAGGAAAATAAAAATTTAGGAAACAATATACCTCCTACCTCACTTCACATGAACAATTTTAACGAGTTAATTTTAACGCAGGGTGATTTTTGGAGTATTTTGGGGGAAAAAAAGTGCGCGTTACACGCCGGGAAATACGGTGATTAATTATGGTTGTCTTGCATCTAACCCTCATCCCTAAATTGCATATGGCATAATTGGAACCCTTAGTTGTACTTCTTTATTCATTACTGTATTTCTCTAATTCATTCTTCTAATTCATTCTTCTAATTCATTCATTCTCTAATTCATTCTTCTAATTCATTCTTCTAATTCATTCATTCTCTAATTCATTCTTCTAATTCATTCTTCTAATTCATTCATTCTCTAATTCATTCTTCTAATTCATTCTTCTAATTCATTCATTCTCTAATTCATTCTTCTAATTCATTCTTCTATTTCTTCTAATTCATTCATTCTTATTTTACTTCTTTTCATCTTTCACCCTTTTCCTATTCTCTTCGTTTATTTTTCGGTCTTCTCGGCAGTGGCCGGCGGATGATGATGGTGAGTCTTTTTTTTCTCTTTTTCAGAATGAATGTTAACCCACGAGTGATAGGTGTTGCTACTTACTTAACCCCTTATTTTCTTCTCTTAACCCCCTACTCTTTTCTTTCTCTCGGGCTAACCTTAGAGTGGATCTTAGGGTCTTTGTTATCCTTAGCTTCTGTAGATCTGTAGATCTCTTCTAAATTCTCCCAATAATGACTTGTACTGTGCGTAAAAATTAAATAACTATGACGTCATAAAGTAGCTTAATTCCCTTCACATTTTTCCGTCATTAATTTCCCTTCATCATATCTCTAGTATACAATGTATGGTAAATTCTTTAACATAATAAATAATAAAAACTGTACACTTTATACGTCATTATTTATATGTTGGTCATTCATACATCAATGTCCTTTCTTGACCTTTATCTTTTGTTAATTTTATTAATTATTCATTCAGCTACCTAATGTCTACCATTGTCAACCTGTTGTGTGACTACCAATATGTGTACAATACTTCGTGCATTCGTACATGTCCCCTGATGATCATAATTACGTACATAGGTACGTACATGTAAATAAGTCCACATGTATTCTTTTTACTTTTTCTTTTAATTATTTCACTTCTCACAAGATATTCATAAATGCTTATACGAGTGTTCGAATTCCGCTGACAGCAGCAAAAGCGAGCGATTCTGAGATAAAAATCTCCTCTCGCTTGCTTCTAATTTATAAAACATTATTATGTGTTATGTTATATATATATATATATATGTATACCGTATGTGCCCATGTACTTTATGTTATACTCCTAACATCCTAATTGTCTATAAATATGAAACACTATAAAAAAAACTATAGTTAACTGTTTAATTGTAATTAACTCTAATAAGTTAATATAATGTAATTAATGTACTTTAATGAAACTGTAATTGACGATAATAAATGAACGTGAATTAATTGGTAATTATAATCATAATTGTAATAAACCAAAATTACAACGTAGTCAGTGATGTACTTGGGATTGTACTCAATGTCCGACCCGACATTATGTCGCCATTTAGGAATGTATACTCGGCGATATTGTTATTATTTTTTATTATTATTTTCCCGTTGGGATAAATTTTTTATTTGCTTTCTACTTTGCCAAATAATTGGTGACTTTTCCTTTTCTAAAATTTCTTAATCATTTTTAGATTTAGCTTAATAATGAATCCTGAGAAACTTTTTGCAATGTTCATGTTTAGTATACGTTCTCTCTTCGTTATAAAAGATGGTCATGTCTTACCTAAGCATTTAATTGTAAATCTTAAACCTTTAAGTTTTATTCGTATGCATATTTTAGTGTAAAGATGCATAGTTCAATTTCCACTTTTAGTTAACGTGGCAGATCATGATAACATCAAATCTGAAAAAACGCGGTTTAAGATAAAAATATGGCTTCATCTTCAAATATCTTGGTTATTCGTTTAAACATTACCACAGCTAAAAGATTTACTTTATTTTCAAATATTGTGCAAAAATAATGCAGCCTTTTCAACATTTAATAATAATGATGTTAGCTATTTATGGGTATATAAACCCACAAAAATTCTTCCATGTTCATTCTGATTCAAACTACGAAGCTGAGCATTACCTGTAACATTTTAGCAGTAAATTACAGTAAGAAAAAGTCTTTATCTTCTCCTTCGAGCCGTGCTCTCTTCAGAGAACTTAATCATTAAAATTTCCCGATACGTTATAAGAAGAATCCGGGAATTTTCAGAGAATTTAATAAGCCTCTGAGAATCCTCCGAGCCACTATAGAAGAACTCGGAGAGTAGTATAGAAGAAACTACTGCAAGTAACAAATCCGTTGCTGCCTCCTAACCAGAACCCCCGTCGACTTCGAACCAACCCAGGCCATAGACGGCGGGGTTAACATATATATATATATATATAATATATATATATATATATATATATATATATTGACGATTGGTTAGGTTAAGTCGTAATATTTTCGTTAGTTTTAACGTTTTTTTTATTAGTTATACGCGGACAAAGTTGGGGAACGCAAACTACACTAGGATAATGTAGGGGAACGTAAACTACACTGGGCACCACAGGGGGACGTAAACCACACTTGCTCCATGTTAATTGTTTATGATAATTGCTTGAGGCTACGGTTATTAATGTTATTACTTAGGAAATTAATTTTCTTCCTTTATTAAACAAAAATGAGATTTAAGTGAAACAAATGAACGGTGCAATTGTTTGAATGGAAGTTGAATGTTATAAATGTGCACTTGAATAATGACTTCAATATTATAATTACACTCGAAAAAATGATAGTCTTTATATAAAGTTAGATGAATGACACCAGGCGAATGAGGCCTTTTACAACGTTGTAACATGATGAGATCTAAGGTGTCACTGAAGTCTTTTTCGAAGAGAGAGGCGCGTGGTGTGATGCTCACCCCAACGAAGGAAAGGTTGAGCGAGCCTTGCGATGTGACGTCTTCTTGGTTTTCTTCGAAAACCATTAAAACAAAAGTTCTTCTACCCAAGTGCTCTCTCTTTCAAGCGGGTAACAGGAAGTTAATTAACTATGGAATTATGTTAATGCTATATGTAAACTTGAAACCTTTGTATTTGTCACTACAAGTAGCCTCTTCCCAGAGACTGAAAAGGAGCGATATAAAAAAATTTAACCATTGGGAGTGAAGACTTTCGCGGCCGTTTCGAGTTCTGACTCCAGGCCTGGTGCTGAGGGAGGTGTGCATTGTTGGGAAGGTAGAAGGGTCAGGCTGTAACGGATGGTCGTTCTGGGGGAGTCGCAGCTGCAATAGGATGTGCGGAATCCTCCTCGAAGTACGCCGGCTGTAGGCGGTCGATTGATACCAGGTCTTTGCGTTCAATCGAGAGTGAAAGTTTTATCACCCTTTTGTAGCGCTCCGAAGGGACCGTCTTACTGTTGTTGCAAAGGGGGTGAATGGTATCGTTCCTGATGAAGACGTGGGTGTAGGAGGCCAAATCGGCGGGGATGTAAGTACGAAGATTGCTAGGATGCCGGGGTGTCTGCATAAGTACTTCCATTCACCGATGGGTATGTTCCTGACGAAGTGAAAAACTCGCCTGAGAGCCTTAGTGGAGTACCGTACACAAGTTTGGCCGAAGCACACTGAAGATCGGCCTTGAACGCTGTACGAATGGAAACTTTCCCATCGTTGACGTGCAACAACCCATTCTTGGGTCAGCTTATTGACCAGATTACCACCCTCAGTGTGGAAGGCGCCCTTCGCTCTTCCTCAGTGCCTCCGCAAGTATATTCAGCGACTCGTCTTGGGTCCCCGTAAGGTAACCTGCTGGGGGAGTTTCCAACGGTTACGCGCCCTTGCAACCGTGAAGTACCAGTCAAGCATAACATCCTTTATCATATTCAAACCTCAGGATCCCCAAAGAACTCATGCCCTCGTCGCCTTGTCCCGGACCACCTGCGAATTGCAAAGGCCGAGTTCGATCACATGATCAAACTGGGCGTCGTCAGGTGCTCCAAGAGCCCTTGGTCGTCGCACCTACATAAATACCCAAAAAGATCCAAGGCGACTGGCGTCCTGCGGGAGACTATAAGGCACTCAACACAAGCACGGTGCCTGACCGCTAAACCCCGTGTCATTTGCGGAATTTCTCCGCCAAACTTCACGGACGTCCCTAAAACGGTGATTATCACGCCCTTTGGGCTCTTCGAATAAGTTCGCATGAAGTTTGGGCTCCGGAATGCAGCGCAGACGTTCCAACAGTTTATGGACGCCGTCGTGGGACTGAAACTGGCGTTACGTGAGTTCCCTGGGTATAGGACCTATGTCCCTATCAGGGAACGACCGGTTTCTCCCCCTCGGCATAGATTTCGAAGCAATTTACGACGAGGTCCGGGGCTCAGGAGATCCCTCATCCCCCACCGATGTGGGAGGTGTTCTTTTCGGTCACGTGATTGACCAGTGCACTACGTCGATTAGCTGATCATTCCATTTCTAGGGCTAGGAGTCGGGGGGAATCTTCTCCCCTAGCCATTAGCCTATGGATAGGCTGTATTGGGTTCCCGGAGTCAACGGGACGCGATAAGTCTTTCGGGGTACGACAACACGTGACGACCGTACCTTGCACCACGTCGGTTAGCCTATGATTCCATGAATTTGTGTAAGGCTAGGAGTCGGGGGGAAATCTAATCTAATCTTCTCCCCAGAGCCATAGGCCTTATGGATAGGCCTCGTATTGGGTTCCCGGAGTGATGGGATCGCCGATGAGTCTAAACGTGTGCCGGGGACAACCTGGAGAATTTTGCGAATGGAGCTAGTAGCCGCGCAAAGTAGCCTCTGTAGCCGTTCAATTAATTCTCGGTTCACGTCCCCGGGTACCTATCGAAGTTTGACCGTGGCTGAAAGCACCTATGAAATGGTAGATTTATTTTTGGTCACGTGATTGACGACTGCACTACGTCGATTAGCCGATGATTCCATTTATAGGGCTAGGAGTCGGGGGGAATCTTCTCCCCAAGCCATTAGCCTATGGATAGGCTGTATTGGGTTCCCGGAGTCAAGGGGACCCGATAAGTCTTTCGGGGTTCGACAACACGTGACGACCGTACCTTGCACTACGTCGGTTAGCCTATGATTCCATGAATTTGTGTAAGGCTAGGAGTCGGGGGGAAATCTAATCTAATCTTCTCCCCAGAGCCATAGACCTATGGATAGGCCTCGTATTGGGTTCCCGGAGTAATGGGATCGCCGATGAGTCTAAACGTGTGCCGGGGACAACCTGGAGAATTTTGCGAATGGAGCTAGTAGCCGCGCAAAGTAGCCTCCGTAGCCGTTCAATTAATTCTCAGTTCACGTCCCCGGGTACCTATCGAAATTTGACCGTGGCTGAAAGCACCTATGAAAAGGTAGGGCCGGGGTGATCCCAGCCCGACCGTACAACGCTCTATAACCCACTCGTTGACTTATAAGTAGCGCGTCATAGGGCATATGACTTCGGCCAAAATTTTCCATCAATCGCGCGCCCAACGCCTCGGCTCGTCGGAGCAACTGTCTCCCCGGTGCCTATGGCGGTCCATAGGGCTAGCGATCGGCAATAAGTAGAAGATGGAAGGTCGCAGATTGGGCTCTGAAGGCGCCCAAAATCTTGTGAGTTTCAACAGGTAGCTAACAATTTAGCCCTGTTCAAAAATCAACTTTTTCTTATTTTCATAGGTTTCTGTACTTTTTCCCATGCTTTTTGACCTGAAAAGGCCGAAAATCACAACCATTTTGACCTAGGTTGTTGGGAAGCATTGCCGCATGGAGCTTTAAGTTTTCTGCCTTGAAATCGGCCAAAAGCACCAGTTCCGGGGTCCCTTGAATCATGTTTTGCACTATAACTTTTTATCTAAACAAGATGGAGCAACAAAATAGGCACCAAATTAAAGTGTTTTTAATCCTCTTTCTAACTTATACAATTATGATAGTCTTGGAACAAGAAATGGCACATTGGTACATACAAAGATTTCAGAAATATCACAAAATTCGTTTTCTCACACTCAAGGCAGACAAGGCGTCTTATTCAGGACACAAATTTGAGATTAACATTTTGTCACAAGTCTAATCGATCAAGAAGTGAAAGCATTACATGATGATTAATTTCATAATGACATTTACACAGTCAGTTGTTGAGAGTTTGTTTCTTGAAGCTGTCAAAGCGGCGTCTGTTGAACTCCACAGCTTGAAGGAGATAGTCCCTTTGCTTGGCATCTGTTGTTATGACATTTGCAAAGTCGCTCATCATCTTGACACCACGTTCAGCAATGTCATTCACCGCTTTCAGATTCTTAACATAGTCCAACGCTTTTCTGTAGTCCTCATTCTGTGGCCAAGACGTGACAGGTTCCAGAAGCCACTCGGATCCAATGTTCAGTGTGTCCAGCAGGAAATGTGATTCTGGGCCAATGAGATCAACCAGGGTGGTCTTAGCTGTGACTCTCTGGAATAGAGGCTTTCCTGTTCTGAAGCTGTCTGGCTTCTCAGTGGCATGTAACTGGGCAGCAATGTCGTGCTTCAATGTGTCACTCAATCTACTGCTGAACAGGGCAAATGGCACGACTTCCTGCGTCAGGTACCATTTGTGGTTTTCCATCTTATTAAGTACTGCATCAGCAAGCTCTGGGTCAGTTTTCTTGTACTTCAACATGTCCTGGATTAGACTTAGATCATTCACGGGAGCATCTGCAGCAGACATTGACATCATCCATACAGGAGTGTAGAACAGCGCAAGGAAGGTGTTGAGTCTTTCCAGCTTTGATACAGTGTCTTCGTCGTACTCAAGTTGATCTGCAAACATCAGCATTTTCATGGAGTACAGGTTTCTGGCCATCCATGTGGCCTGATGAATCGCGCCTGGTCGACTCCAGTGAATACCTCGAGGAGGCGTTCCTCCAAGAACAATGACTGTCAGTTCAGCCATTTCCCTGGAGTCGGCTCTTGGAAGCCTTTCTGCTGTTAGAATGTCTTGGAGTATTTCTTCACTGTTCTTCTTCTTTTCCTTCAGCCATTTGCTGTTGATAGCCAGCATCTTTGGGTTTTCCTTGGACAAGTCCGTCCAAACATCCTTCAGATGCTCAAACCAGGGATTATCTGGCCCCTTCACCTTCCCAAATAGCTTCTCCCAAACTGCTCCTAATAGGATTTCCAGGATGTGATGTCGACAGGCCAGATAAAACACCTTTTTGTTCAGCATTTTCTCTAGCAGTTTGGCAGCTCCTCTGTGAACTCCACTGTTACTGGATGTAGTGTCAAAAACAAGGGCAGTAACATTATCCGTAAGTTCCCATGTCTCCAGTAAATCCATTGAAGCCTCAGCCTGAGCTGTGCCAGAAGAATTGTCGATGACAGGTACTCCCAATAACTTTCCTTCAGTGTATGAAGGTGGACCAGACACTAGCACAGCTAAAGTCTCTGAGGTACTTCCAGGTTCACTGCCCAAGACATCTTTGAGCAACTTTCCATCCCAGTGTAAGGCAGCGTACTGTGGGGTTTTTTCACAAAACTTGGACATGTGACTCTGGCTGATATTATACCTGGACAGCATTCTGTTGCGACGTGTTGTTGAGGTTGAGATGACGAAGTTATCCAGATCAGCCCCTCCAGCTTTCAAGGTGGCAGAAACCATGGCAGTAACTTCATTGTCTGATAAACCAAGACGATCAGCTGTATTGCAGATGACATCACATTCCATGACCTTCCTTGGAAACGTCAAAGTCACACTAGTCACAGTGTCTTGATGGTGAGAACATCCAGGACGAGGCTGATGGTAATCCATGTCCTCTGTATTAGCGTCGTTGTCAGTTGAGTCACCCCAGGTAATGTCATCCACATGAACAACTGCCTCTTGTTCTGCTGCAGCTGTAAAATAGTACAACACGTTAAGACAGTAATTGTTAAGTACATGCTAAATATCGCAATGGAGTAAAACTTAAAACTTTTTGTAACGTTCAAAGTAATTAGTTTTACCTTGTTCTTGTCTATGCTGCAGTCTTTCATTCCTTGCTGCTTGCTGCAGGGATCTTGTCTCAAAAATCTTGTCATGACCAGACATATGACCTTTCCTCTCAGTCTTTTGGTCTTCGTAGAACCTGATATCCTCATCTTTCTTCTCTCTGGATAACAGTCTGTTGTTCTGTATTTCCTGGATTGCATCTGGAGCTCCTATATCGAACAGGCTGTCTAATTCCAGCACAAATGCTCCTCTTTTTCCTCCAGGGTTACTTGCTCTTCCTTTGCTTTTCACCAGAGCACGATGTTTCTCATGTAGTTTCATGAAGAGCTTCATTGCGTTGTACTTGGTCATTGTCTTGATCCTAGTCATCTGCCAGAATGGGATGATAGATTCAACTGTTTCATATGCAAGGTCTTGAACCATGGGCCTCCCTGCATTTTCCGGTAAATTCTGAAGATTAAGGAAATACTGGAACGCCTGTCTGTTGTGGGAAGCTGGGAACCACTGATAAAAGCTGAAGGGTATCCAACCAGGAAAGTTTCAGTGAGAGATCTGGTAGATGGCCCAGTTGACACCTGCCTGTGGACAGTACGTGGAGGTTCTGAGATATCAACTGTGCGCCCACGGAGCTCCCTCAGCTCCTTGCTTAATGCCATTGTGAAGTTGTAACTTGTAGATGGTTTTCTAGATTCTGATTGAGTTTCTGTTGTTTCCTGAAAAATGATAGATAATTATTATTATTATTATTATTAATTATTATTTATATTATTATTATTATTATTATTATTATTATTATTATTTATTAATTTTATGCTCTTTCATTTGATACCTAATTTGTTGCTCTATCTTGTTTAGATCAAAAGTTAAAGTGCAAAACATAATTCAAGGGACCCCGGAATTGGCGCTTTGGCCGATTTCAAGGCAGAAAATTTAAAGCTCCATGTGGCAATGCTTCCCAACATCCTAGGTCAAAATAGTTGTGATTTTCGGCTTTTTCAGGTCAAAAAGCATGGGAAAATGTACAGAAACCTATGAAAATAAGAAAAGGTTGATTTTTGAACAGGCCTAAGGTAACATCTATGCAAGGGGTGAGATTGTGAGTTTTAGTCCCTGCCTTCTCACGTATCTACCAGTTGAATTAATTCCCGTAGCAATGTGACGTAGGATGTTGCCTAATCGAAATTCTCACAACTTACCCAATGGGTGTTGTAGACTGTCCTCCGTGGTTTCCCCTTTTGTTTCGCCTACATCGATGATTTACTCATCGCCAGCGTCGACGAAGTAGAGCACGCCCACCATCTTCGTCAGGGTTTTGCTCGGTTCGAGGAATATGGGGTCGTCATTAACCCCGACAAACGCCAGTTTGGTGTCTCCGAACTGCAATTCTTGGGTCATTACATTATAGGCGACGGTATATCCTCCAACCCCCAGAAGGTCAACATCATTAAGAATATTCCCACCCCCGTACCTCCCAAAGGAAACTGCGGGCATTTTTGGGCACGATGAATTTCTACCGCAGATTCATTGCTCATTGCTCCGTCCTTCTATGCCCTGTCAGAAAAGTTCCCCCACGTCAGTCCTATGTTCCAGTGAGGCACAACAAGCTTTCGACTCAGCCAAATCAGCACTCATCGACGCAACGCACCTGTTCAACCCTCACCCTCAAGCAGAGGTCAGCCTCATGGTCGACGCCTCAGACTCGGCTGCGGGCGCCATTTTGCGACAAGCATCTGGGAAAGATTGGCAACCTTTGACCTTCTTCTCGTGTGCCTTCAAACCAGCTGAAACCAGATATAGTACCTTCGGCCAGGAACTGCTTGCCGTTTATCTGGCGATCAAACATTTTAGGCATTATCTCGAAGGCCGAGATTTTGTTATAGTCACCGATCATCGTCCCCTCACATTCACAATCAATTCCCACACCGACCACTATTCTCCCCGAGAGATGGGGCATTTGGACCACATTTTCCAATTCTCCAATGACCTACGTCATATCAAAGGCCATGAAAATATTTCTGCAGGCACTTTACCACGGATAACGCGTCCCTTTTTCCAGTCAGCGTTGACGTCATCAATTACGAAGTAATTGCAGAGGCCCAACGCAGTGACATAGGCCTTCAGCAGCTTCGGCGATCATCCAGGTCACTGCAGCTAATCCTTACAGGAGGATCCTTCGTTAGCGTTGATCCCTACAGTTGACACTTCTACGGGATCCCTCCGTCCATACGTCACCGAAGAATTTTGACGCAGCATTTTCAACCGCCTACATTTCCTTTCCCACCGTAGCATTCGTGCTTCTCAAAACCTCCTCACATCACATTTTGTCTGGCTCAGCATTAACCTTGACGTCAGCCGTTGGGCCCCAGCGTGCACAAAGTGCTAGAGGACCAAAATTCGTCGTCACACGACGGTCCCTTTAACCGCCTTCAATCCCCCCGACGCACGTTTTGACCATGTACATTTGGACGTCTTGGTCCCTTTCACCCTTCCGACAGCTACACGTACCTCTACACATGCAATTCGACCAGTACACTTTGGTCGAACTTGTGTACGGTACTTCACAAAGGCTCCCGGGCGAGTTTTTCACACCCCTCGGTGATGGACGTATTATGCCGACAACTTATAGACGACCATGTGCGAACTTCGTCCAGTTTACCCCGGGCATCCCAACAATCGTCGTACTTATATTCCCGCCGATTTGGCCTGCTGCACCCACGTTTTCGCCAGGATACCATACCCCTTGCAACATCTGTACGACGGGCTCTTCGCAGTAATACAGAGGGCGATAAAACTTTCACCCTTGATCATATTCGACACAAAAACGTGGTGTAAATCGACCGGCCAAGGCCGACCTACTTCGAGGAGGTCCCCGCATACCCTACTGCAGCTGCGATCTCCGGAATGACCATCCGTTGCAGACTGACCCTTCCACCCCCTCAACATTGGACACTTCCCTCAGCACCAGGCCTAGAGTCAGAACTCGAAACAGCCGCGTCAGTTTTACCCCCGAATGGTTAAGCTGTTTTATGTCGTTCCTTCTCAGTCTCTGGGCAGAGACTACTTGTAGTGACAAATACAAAGGTTTCAAGTTTTACATACAGCATTAATATAATTTCTCGTTGCCCGCTTGAAAGAGAGAGCATTTGGGGAGAAGTACTTTGTTTTAACGGTTTCCTAGGAGCCGGCAAGAGAAGCGGCGTTTAACCGTTTTTTAGGCATCCCTCTGAGTGTCCTCGGAAACCCATAAATTCACTGTGCAAAAGTGCCTTACGCGCCATTCTTCTCTCGATATTGGTACCTAGAACTTCAAAGTCTCTTCCGATGACGTTTTCCACTCATCCACTCATCGGCATTTTGGCTTCTTACCTAGTGCCCAGGTAAAAACTGAAACCGCACGCAGGCATTCATCTCTTTAAGCAAATAAGTAAGCACTCCCTCTCCTGCAAGCTTTCTCGGTTTTCCTTTTAATCATCATCCAGCTGGCCGATAGGTTTGACCGTCAAAATTAGCCTACTTTCATTACCGGTAGAAGGCCTAAAGTTTCACACCACCAGAAACCAGAGGCCTACTAAGCATCGACGTGAATTCCTCTGCAAGCGATTATCCATGTTGATAGGCTATACCGTATATTTTTTTTGTCGTAATTATTGTAACTAACATTATTGCATCATTAATTTATGTTCTATATAAACTACTTACAGTCGTTAACAAGCATTTCATAATATTGCACAAACTTCTATGTAAACAACCGTTATTCACTATAAAAAGATATTTTCTTTTTTCCTAATTAAATAAAAAACCACAGAACTATTTTTATCTTCTTGGTAAAATATATTATTTATTTGCTTATGGTTGAAAGACCATTGGTGACCCTGCTTAAACATTTCATTAATTTAAATTTGCCTTCATTACAGTAGGCCTACAGCCTTAGTAGTATTGTGTCAAAAAGGTCGAGTTGCATAATATGACGTAATATTGCATAATGTTGCAAGAGTGCCACCTCCCCCCCCCTTGTTGCAAGAGTGCCAACCCCAACCCCCTTGTTGCTAAGCCCCTCCCCCACCCCCCTTCGTTGCTTCACACCCCAAAGGAGCATAAAGGGATAGTAAGAGAGGAAGAAGAGAGTGCCGATCTTTGTTGTCAACCCAAAAATGGGATTGCAAGGGGCATGCAACTTGGAGGCGGAGTTCTCCCCCAAGCTATTCCCCCCAAAGGGGCAGAAAGAAAGAAGGAACGAGAGAGAGAGAGAGAGACAGAGAGAGAGAGAGAGAGTACCGATCTTTGTTGCCAACCCAAAATAGGGTTGCAAGGGGCATGCAACTTGGAGGCTGAGTTCTCCCCCAAGCTATTCCCCCCAAAGGGGTATACCTAACCTAAGAGGCCTCTATGGGAGGGAAGGGGTTTCCTCACCACCGAAAGGGCCATTAAAAAGAAAGGACCAGTGATCCTTGCTCGGCTAAGGCCGAGCGAATATAGAGTCTTCTCCCGCTCCGCCGCCTTTTATAGCCCCCAAAACAGCCACTTGGCTGAATTGCCAGATAGCGCCATGCGCCTAATTACTCCCACAGCCGGTGCCTCGGGCACATCAGCCACGCTGAGTTGCCAGATGGCATTAATCATTTAATTTAACTCATATATTAATCAGCCAATAGAAGACTGAGTTACCAGATAGCGCCATGTATTTTATTTAAAGCATATATACCAGTTGGCTTAGAAGATCGATTTGAGAATTAGCAATTAATTAATTAATCAGAAAACCAAATAAATGATATAATTGTGTACAAGGAATAAATAAAACACCACTACAACGTTCTGTTTATGAATTAGTGCATAAAATGGAAAATATATAATCATACAAAGCATAGTATTAACCAAATATTAGAAAAATATATAGTTATATTATCAAAAGTTATATTATCAAATATTGGTACAGGAAAATATATACAAAACGTACAGTCATATTATTATTACAGTAAAAATATATATTGTCTTTACAGCCTACGGTGCAAAACGCTAAATTCGAAGGTGATTGACGCTACATCAACATCGCCATTACTCTGCACGATGTGGTAAAACCGCCCAAGCATCACCTCACCGTTTAAGTGATACGGATGTTTATACTTGATGTAAAGGGCTTTCATATCGTTCAATACTATTTTTATACCCACTTTACACTCGGCAGGTAAGGTGCCCTTAAGCGCTGCTAGAATGCTATCAAAAGCACGCGCAAAAACGTCATCGTCGGGCGTTACCATAAATACAAGTTTATAATCATGCCTTTCCAATCGGGGTTTTTTCTTAACGTACCGAGCTTTTCAATCGTGAACTCTTCTTCACTCGACATAGCGACAATTGAAATAAGCTTCCAAGTCGCAACGGCAGCTATCCACTATATAGAAATACAGCTCTTCGGGATGAACCGTGTAGGCGAGCTCTGCACCGTACCTCTCAAGCGTTTTGTACCAAAGCTCAGGATATTTCGAAGAATCTAAACCTTTTAAATACGCGTCCAGAGCTAGCCCGTTCTCTCCCTGCTCATTCCTACATTCAACAAATCCGTCGAGCAGAGCGGTGTAAGCGTACTCAAGTACTGTATCAAAATAAATCATGTCTGAGATGCGTGTGTCTAATATAGGTTTCAGCTTACGGAATCCAACGATCTCAAACATTCTGTCGAGGATGAAACGGTTCCGTGTAGGAACAAGAACGCCATTATCACCTGTGTTCTTCCACATCAATCGTATATCAATGCGTGGCTGCTCGTTATTTACACTCAATGTACAAACAATGGTATATGAGGCTGCTTCACTAATCACCTCTCTTATTACACCTACTTCAGCTGGTATTTTATAGCGGTCCTCAGCCCACCTCTCAACTAATACGAAGATTTTATGTCTCTCCTCAAGATTTAAATAAATAACGTTGCGTTTGCTCACAGGTCTACTGCTCGTTTCAAGCACACAGTTAATGACACCGGTTTCCCGCCTGAACACACGCAATGACTTCATTACGTGAGACGTCGTACGAGGCGTTGAGAACGGTTCTCAAAGGGAGCTCCATCGTATTCGCACGTTCACACGGATCGAGATGACTATGGCACATCCACTCGGTGCAAACTCTGAGAAGACTAGGAGCCGCGTGAGGCACGCAGGTAGGCAGGATGAATGGGCGGTTGACTCAACCTGACGATACGTGAACGGATTTGTTCTAACCCGTATGATCCGCGCTCAAATTTGTGTCCGCGCTCAAATTTGTGTCCGCGCTCAATTCCATTGCTATACAGGGCTCTAGGGTTGACCCTGACTCTATACAGGCTTCTAGTCAGGACTGGAGTAGGGGTTGCGGCGCGCACTAGCTCAAATGTTATATCATCCTCAACAGAACGGGGTGCAGATGTGGTGGATGAACAAGGATTTATATTGGATGACGCGGTATTGGCTGCGTTAGACGTTGAGGGTTGGGGATCTATTATTGCAGAACGGGGGACAGCTGTGGTGGATGGAGAAGGGGCTATATTGGATGATGTAGGGTTGGCAACGTAAGACGTAGAGGGTTGGGGTTCTATTATTGCAGAACGGGTGGGGGCTGTGGAGGATGGACAAGGGACTATACTGGATGATGTAGGGTTGGCAGCGTAAGACGTAGAGGGATGGGGCTCTATTATTGCAGAACGGGTGGGGGCTGCGGAGGATGGACAAGGGGCTATATTGGATGATGTAGAGTTCGCAACGTAAGACGTTGAGGGCTGGGGCTGTACCACGGATTGTCCAATAACCGGCCCGTATTTTGTACGCTTTATACCTGACGTGGAGGGTTCTTCATCATGTCTCCGTTTTGAACGTGCAACAGGTGTCTCTGGTAGGGATTCATAGTCGGGTATATGTACTGTAGATACAGGGTCAGTGGGATCATCCGTGATATCGATGATGGGCGGTTGTACATCATCGTCATTAACGGTTCTGTGGAAGAAGAAAACAAAATATAAGGAACAGAACTCGTTATTTGTGATATTCTGTAAATGAGTCACTTAGGGGTGTGACGTGTTAGAAATGGAGGCTGTAGAAAAATTCAGATTCACGTGCCCATCCATATGTATTATATCTGGCCCGACAGGTTGTGGTAAAACGGTGTTTATGCTTAATATCATTAAAGAAAAGGGCGAAATGTTCTCAAAATTTGTGCATAAAGTTATATGGTGCTATTCGACATACCAATCAGTGTTCAACGAGTACCAAGGCGACGTTTTGTTCCACAAGGGGGTCTATGACGTTAATTCACTAAAGGGAAATGAACATACAGTCATCGTAATTGACGACCTCATGTTGGAGATGAATAAAACGTTTGCCGAGACATTTACAGTATTCTCCCAACACTTTAATATAAGCGTGTTCTTCATGAATCAGAATCTCTTTTTCAAAAATAGATACATGCGCGATGTATCGTTAAATACGCAATATCTAGTCTTATTCGCGCAACGTAGAGATGTGTCACAAATTGGAGTATTAGCCAGTCAAATGTTCCCGAGTCAACGTAAGGAGTTTGTGGAGGTTTATAAAGAGGTCACAAAGCAGCATTATGGATATTTGCTATGCGACCTTCACCCACGAAACACGTTTAGGGTGCTTCTAAGAACGAATATATTTCCAAACGAACCTGAAACCGTGTACATTCCAGAATGACGAATAGGATAAAGAAATACCGAGAATTAATAAAAATTTATCAACGACTGCCTCGGGCGTTGCAGCAGGTGCTTGTTAAAAACATCAACTCTGACTTTTTAAAATGCATCTGTGAAATCTGCCTCAATGTTATAAAATGTAATGTACCAATGAAATCCTGTCAGAAGACAAGCTTGCGTCGTTACAAGAGCACAGTACGAGCGCTCACCCATAAAAGTCAGACTGTGGGTAAGAAAAAACGTATTATTGTACAAAGAGGTGGGTTATTCCTCCCCATCTTATTTTCAATTTTGGGGCCTTTACTGACTAGCTTAATATAATGAAGAAGGTGGTTGTGATCCCGCACGAGGTGTATGCTTCATTACAAAGGGCCCCACACGCGGTTCTAGAACCCTGTAAAAGTAGGCTTAAAAGAATGGAGAGTGAGCTACTACTCCTATTAAACAGTGAAAAGGCGCCTGATGAGAAAAGGGTTTTGTATCAAGAGGCTTTGCAGAAATTTCTTCATGAGTACGAAGATTATAAACATCCTACAGAGATCGCCGTGAGGCACAGTTCGAGTAGCGCTGAGTATAGTGACACAGGGCCTGAGCAACCAAAGAGTAGCGGAACACAGCACATGGAACATGTGCTAAAAAACAGCCTTCCCCATACATTGAGGAATAAAGGGTTAAGTCTTTATAACCTATTGAGTGAGGACCCTATCATACAGTGGGACGACACAGGCGAGGTCATTCTTGATGGAACAAGGGTACAGGGGTCCAATATCGTTGATATTGTTCACGATCTGGTGAGAAAGTAGGACAGGCCTTCACCAACAGGATGGAGACATATTAAAGCAAGGCTGCAGCAAATAAATGTCCCCAAAACATTGATAGGTAATCTGAATAGGTTAAAAGACTTGGAGCAGGCGTCGCACGTGTCACAACTGAGTACACCTTCGCCCACAACAGCCGCAGTGTCTCTGAAGAGAAGAAAGAAGAGAGTAGAAGGCCAACCTTATCCACGTGCCTCTAAAATACGCAAATGGCTAACGTATTAAGTAAGCGCTATTATGAAATTTCTAACCCTGCATCCTATGGCGGCGTTAGTAGACTGTACAGAGCTACTTATGGTGTAAGGAAAAAAGATGTTGAGAGATTTTTACGCGGGCAGGATGCTTATACACTTCATAAACCGGTGAGAAAAAGATTTAAAACAGCCAAGACAACAGCCGCATCGATTGATTCTATTTGGCAGGCAGATTTAACAGACATGCAAAGATATTCAGTGTACAACGATGGTTACCCTTACATCTTATTCATAATAGATGTATTCTCTAGATACCTGTGGTTAGTTCCCCTGAAAAATAAATCGCCCGAAGCAGTCGCTAAAGCGACCAAAGCGCTGATGTTGAAAGAAAACAGGGTTCCCGGCTATCTTTGTACGGATATGGGAAAAGAATTTATAGGGCGAGCTTTTCAGAACATGCTGTCAGAGTTTAATATCAGCTATTACACAGCCAGCTCTATACATAAAGCATCTTTAGCTGAAAGAGTTCAACGTACCATAAAGGAACGCATGCACCGATATTTTACACACAAAAATATGTACAGATATATAAACGTTCTCGATTCATTGGCATCATCCTACAACCTTTCACACCATCGTACGATCGGTGGAACGCCTAACGATGTTTTAGAAGGAGGCAGGCGTCCGAGAAGAGATGGGGCGCCACCACCACCACCACCACCACCACCACACTCTGCGCGTTTCAAAATCAGTGACTATGTAAGGCTGTCACGTTCGGGAAATAAATTCTCGAAGGGATTTGAGCAAGGTTGGACACGCGAGATTTTTAAAGTTAGAGCTATGAGGCCTAAAGGCGAAATAATGATGTATTACATTGAAGATTTGAATGGAGAAGAGATCTCTGGAGGCTTTTACAGGGAGGAGCTTCAGAAAGTAACATTTAATTTAGGAAAAAACGTGTTTAAAATTGAGAAAATTTTAGGAAGCAAAGGCGCAGGAAAGAAGATGTACCTGGTTGTGGAAAATTTGGGAGTACCGAAATGGAAGACCCACCTAATCTTGGATAAGCCATATTGACATTAAAATAAATAATAACAATAAAAAATAACTCGGAAGGAGAACATGAACTCTTGCTGAGAAAAATTAAAAAGACACCAATGAAGAAACAAATATGGGATGAAAAGAAAAAAAGATCCCATAGCTAGAAATAGCAACACGGTTTTGGGAAGAAGAAGAAAAAGATCGGGATAAGAGGAATAAGCAGAATAACAGGGCGAGAAGCTGAATAAGCATAAGCTGATTAAGCATAATAACAGCGACGGAAAAAGCCGGAATAAAAATGTTTATTAGTGGTGTCAAGAGAAAAAATTCATAACAGTTTCAAGGTAAGAAGTTCATAAATTTCCCTTCGGTTATTAAATTTAGGTTAAATAAGCTGACATTTCAGCTGTAATTGTTTGACAAAAGAGTATGGAAGTCCTGTTTATGGACAAATAGTTAGGCTGGTTCATCTTTGGCCTAGGTCTTCCATCTTCAACATAGCCTAGGTTGTGTTTAGGCTACTCTGGTTGGAGCAGGACCTATTTTTTCCATATCTATAATGGTGGCCCGTGTGGGGAAGGGTTATTTGCTGTGAAAACCTTAACCTTGAATAAAATAAAATAAAATAAATTAAAACAAAAATAAAATAATAAAATTACGCCTTATCAAACATTTTGAAATCTGAACAGAATTTATCCCATGTTTGGCTTTTTCAAATACTTACTACATATAAATAATAATAAATTACGAAGCCCTAACTAAAAATAAAAATAAGAAATAATTCAAATGCTTCAAAACTTATCATTTGGTCATAAATGTGGTAAAATTCTAGAATAAGGGTAATCAGAAGCCTAGCCTATTTAACCAAAATAAAGCTTATTTATAGAGTTGAAAGGGTTTTAGGATTTTGGGGACTTAATTTTGGAAAAATAAAATAAATAAAGTATGGCTGAATGTGAAGCAATTGAGGCAAAGATTAAATCATTAAAAAGGAAGAGATCAGCAAGGAAGGGAGTCATTACCAGGCTTTTAACTACCTTTAATAGCAAAGAAAATCCAAATAAAAGGGATTATGATACTATTTTGGGTGGTTTAAATAGAATTAAACAGGAAATAATAATTATAGACGAGGAAATTATTACAGAAACTGATGGGTTAAAATATTTTTGAAATAGATTCTCACATAAATGAATTATATGCTGCTTTAGATAATCTACCAAATAATTTAGAGGCTACAAATCAAAGTTTGATTGAGGCCTTCAGAAATGTATCCATTTCTAATGATGACAATAAACAACTGAAAGCCAAGTTACCAACATTACAAGTACCAATATTTGAGGGTGATCGAACAAAATTTCAGTCTTTTCTAGAAAAATTTGATAGTTTAATTGGCAACAAAGATTATATATCTGATGTTGACAAATTCAGTTATCTGCTTAATTATTTAAAGGGCCCAGCCCTAAAACTGGTTGATGCCTTACCGGCAATTGGCAGTTCGTATAAAATAGCTCTCAAATTACTAGAAAGAAATTTCCTAAATAGAAAAGAAATAGTAAATGATTTAGCAATAAAATTTAAAAATATAAAACCAGCCAAGGATAACTATCAGGATCTGTACAATTTCTATTGTGAAATTGAATGCATGTTAGGTCATCTACAAAATAATGAAATAGATTTAGAGAAATCAGCATGGTTTATCCAAGCCATAATATTTGATTGTTTACCTACCCAAATTAGGGATATTTTCCAAAGAATAACGGGAAATACATACCCTACCCTGGGTGAAATAAGGAATGAATTTCCAAATGTTTTGTCAATGTACAAATCTTCAAAGATTGATTCACAAATAAACCAAACAAAGATTGATTCACAAATAAACCAAACAAAGATTGATTCACAAATAAACCAAACAAAGATTGATTCACAAATAAACCAAACAAAGAAAACAAACCAACACAACGCAACAACAACAAAAAGACAAATCAGAACAAAAAGTGATAGGTCTAACTCCTACACTACAAATTTTAATGTTACGACAGAATTTGTACGTAAGTGTAAATTTTGTTCGGCTGATGATCACATAGCACACGATGTACTAAATATGTAGACTTAGAATCCCGGATAAACAGGTGTTCTCAGTTAAACCTTTGTACTAAATGCACAGCTGCAGGACATACTAACAAAGACTGCAAAACAAAAATAAGATTCAAATGTGTTAATTGTGGAAGTTTAAATCATGTCTCTTGTCTTTGTGATTCATTTAAAAATTCAAATAAACAAAACCTAAAGAAAAATGAAAAAACATTTAATGGACATATATCAATAAATAATGTCAATAAAAATTCTAGTGTACTCCTACCTACAATAACCTTGGATTTAAAAAATAAGAAGGTGGGACAACTCCTATAAGATGTCTAATAGATTCTTGTTCCCAACAAACATTTGTAGATCAATCATTAGTTAATCAATTAGGCCTACAAACTCATAAAAATGAACAAGAATTGTGTATAACATCATTTGTCAAAGAAAATGAACAGAAAGAAAAATATAGTACAGTCAATTTAGATCTGGATATACCCACAGAGAATAAAACAACAAACATAGAAGCAGTAGTCATTGAACAAGTTGGTCAACAAAAATTTAAAATACCAAATTTAAAAAGTAATACAACAACTTAAAAAGCAATATAAAATTGCAGATAGAAATTTAAATGATGATACAATAGATAATGTTCAAATGTTAATTGGAGCTGATTATATTCACTTAATTCAGAAGGGCATAGTCAGAATAGGAGATGGGATTGCTCTAGATACTCACTGGGGTATAGCTCCACTGGGACACATAGATAAATATAAAATAACAATGAAAAATAAAAATATATGACTAACAAACTTGCCCTATTATGACAAGGTCTTACACAACTCAAATAATGACATAAATACTGAAATATTAAATAAATCATTAACAACTGAAGAATTAGATAAAGGTGTACAACAGCTCTGGCTATTAGAGTCAGTGGGGGTGCAAGATGGTGATCATACAGATGAAAATCAATTAATGGCTGAAAATTTTGAAAACACCATCATGTATGAAAATGGCCATTATTCAATTGAACTACCTTGGAAGATCAATAGTCCAAAATTAAATGATAATCTAAAGGTAGCTAAAGGTCATCTCTATAATTTGATGAAAAGATTAAAAAATGACAAGAGAATTAAAATGTATGATGATGTTTTCAAGGACCAGTTAGAAAAAGGCTTCATTGAAGAAGTTAAAGATCACCCCTTTAAAAAAGACAACTGCCATTATCTTACTCACACAGGAGTCTATAGAAAGGATGCACCCACAACAAAACTTAGAGTTGTGTATAACTGTAGTCTTAAAGATGGCAATAAGCATAGCTTGAATGACTGTCTCATAGAGGGGCCTAATCTTATTTCAGACCTTGTAAAAATCCTTCTAAGATTTAGATTAGATGACTATGCAGTTCAAAGTGATATAAGCAAAGCTTTTTTGAGAATTCATCTGAAAAATAACTATGACAAAGATCAACTAAGATTCTTGTGGTTTAATGATCCATATGACTTAAATAAAGGGTTTAAAACATTTAAATTTAATGTGGTTTTGTTTGGAGCAAATGCAAGTCCTAGTTTACTGGCTTTAACCATCAAACATCACTTAAATTTGTATGATGAAAATGATTTAACTGTTCAGTTCTTGAAAGATCACTTCTATGTAGATAACCTTGTAGGATCAACCAAAACAGAGTCAGAATTAAATGAAGTTTACATAAAAGCAGATAAAATAATGAAAGAAGGTAATTTTGAATTAAGAGAGTGGATCACAAATAATGAGAGACTAAATCAAAAAATAAAATCAGAAGACAAAGGATTAACAGAACCAACAAACAGGGTGAAAACATTAGGCATGATCTGGGATTTGAACTCAGATTCTAAAGTTCATGATCACTCTGCACAAAAGGCTACACCTTAGATACAACAGCTAACACAAAAAGAAAGATCTTATCCGAAAGTTCAAAAATATTTGATCCTATGGGTTTACTCCTTCCTTCTACTATCAGATCCAGGGTTCTTTTACAAGAATTTTGGAAACAGAAAGTAGACTGGGATGATCCTATAACCAATAAACAACAAGATAGCTGGAAAAGGTTAGCTAAAGATCTCAATAAATTACAAAACATAAATATTCCCAGAGTTTGTGGACACAGAGATACACCTCAAACCTTGCATGTATTTGGTGATGCCAGTGAAAAGGTGTATGGCTGTTGCGCTTACCTTGTAGGTGAGGATGGCAGCCATTTGATCTATGCCAAGGGGAAAGTAACACCCTTAAAACAAAAGAAAACTATTCCTCAGCTTGAACTACTTGCGGGTTATCTAGCTGTAAAAATAACAGTATTTCTCCATGAAGTCTATTATGATGTAAACATCACAACTACATATATTTGGCTTGACAGTCAAATCTGCTTGGCATGGATCAACTCTGATGAGTTAAACTCAAAAAACATCTTTGTCCGTAACAGATTAAGAGACATTAAAGAAGCTAGACAAAATTTGGACATAACCTTCAGATACATTCCAACAAAACAAAATCCTGCAGACTTTCTTACAAGAGGATTATCCTGTAAATTACTAAAATCCAACAAAAATTGGTTTCATGGACCTGAATTCATTCAGGATGAAACAATGTGGCCAGCAGAACAAATTAATGTAAAACTTAACATGATAACCACAAATAAAGTTGAGCCACTATTAGATTATAACAATTATTCTGACTTTGGCAAACTTGTAAGGGTAACATCTTACTGTCTCAGATTCATTCACAACTGTTTAAAGAAAATAAATAAACAAAGAAATAATGATAATGAAATGTATACAAGTCTAGCTACCAAATATTGGATTAACCACATACAACAAACAGAATACAAAAATGAAATAGATTTTCTAACAATTGGTAAACAAATGAACAAAGTACCCTCTGTGGTAATAAACTTGAATCTTTACATTGACAAAGATGGCTTATTAAGATGTAAGGGTAGATTAAACAAATCACAAATCACATATAACAGTAAACAACCCCTTCTTCTTCCTAGGTTCCATCACATTACAACCCTAATTATTAGAGAGAAACACAATGAACTTTATCACATGGGCGTTCCACAAACATTAAATGCCATTAGAAAGTTGTATTGGATACCCAAAGGCAGAATGACTGTAAAGACAGTTTTGAATAACTGTGTCACCTGCAAAAGGATTCATTCCAGATCTTTCAGGAAGACCAATCCTCCTGATTTGCCAACAGAGAGAGTCACCTTTAATAGGCCTTTTGAAACAGTTGGCATAGACTATACAGGAAGTTTGACTGTTGGTCTGGGAACAACAGAACAAAAAATGTACATCATACTTTACACATGTTCATCTTCTAGAGCAGTCAGCTTAGACGTAGTGAGTGATCTCTCCGCAGAATCATTTGTCTATAGCTTTAGAAGATTTTGTGCTAAGCATTCTGTACCCAAAATTGTTTGGACAGATAATGCAACCTATTTCAAGGCTGGTGAAAACCAAATAAATGACATATTACAAAATTCACATACCATAACATATCTACAAAATAACAAAATAAAATGGAAATACATCCCTGTTGCATCACCATGGTATGGAGCAATCTGGGAAAGGAATATCCAAACAATAAAGAATTGCCTAAAGAAATCAATAGGTAAAAAACAAATTGAATTCTTTGAACTTCTCACTCTCATTAGTGAAATTGAGAATGTTGTCAATAACAGACCTCTTACTTATGTAGGGGATAATATTAATGATGTAGAGCCTCTCACCCCAAATCATTTGATTAAGGGAGAAGTCATTAACCTTCTACCTGATTACAATATCTCCTTGGATGATCCACCTTGGAGTGATAATAATCATGATTTGCAAAATAGATTATCACAAATAACAAATATAAAAACAAAATTTAAAAAGCAATGGAGTGATGAATACCTTGTTGGGTTGAGAGAAAGACATAAATATATACAAAACAAAGACTGGGTTAATGAAATCAGGGTAGGAGATGTAGTTCTAATTAGACAAAATACACCAAGACAGTGTTGGCCATTAGGTAGAGTTTTAGAACTAAAAACTGGGGAAGATGGATTAACCAGGGTTGTAAAACTTAAAACTGCTTCAGGTGAAACTATAAGAGATGTATCACTCTTATACCCCCTAGAAGTAGGACCAACTACTGTTAACAAAAATGATCAAGATGATGAATCTATAATAGATTCTGATGATGATCAAAATTTGACCCAAACTATACCAAACCTAACCTGTTCAATAAATGATGTAACTAGTCCTACTACTACAATAACCTATACCACAAATAGTAGACCACAACGTTCAACTGCTCTACGAGCTAGGCAGATGTTACAACAAAAGATAAGGGCTGGAGTATTGTAATATTTCCTATGGAAAATAAATAAAATGCAACACCCTTTCATTTTGAAAAGGGTGAGGACTTTATAAAATGCTACACTTTTTATATTAAAAAGTGAGGAAAAACAAAAATGGAATAACAAATAAAACATAAATTATAGGTAATCTAAGATGGGTTAACAAATATTAAAGAAAAAATTGGGTTTCACATGCAATTTTTCCTTTCTGGCTGGCCCCAATGTGTGGAAAATTTGGGAGTACCGAAATGGAAGACCCACCTAATCTTGGATAAGCCATATTGACATTAAAAAATAATAATAATAAAAAATAACTCAGAAGGAGAACATGAACTCTTGCTGAGAAAAATTAAAAAGACACCAACGAAGAAACAAATATGGGATGAAAAGAAAAAAAGATCCCATAGCTAGAAATAGCAACACGGTTTTGAAGAAGAAGAAAAAGATCGGGATAAGAGGAATAAGCAGAATAACAGGGCGAGAAGCTGAATAAGCATAAGCTGATTAAGCATAATAACAGCGACGGAAAAAGCCGGAATAAAAATGTTTATTAGTGGTGTCAAGAGATAAAATTCATAACAGTTTCAAGGTAAGAAGTTCATAAATTTCCCTTCGGTTATTAAATTTAGGTTAAATAAGCTGACATTTCAGCTGTAATTGTTTAACAAAAGAGTATGGAAGTCCTGTTTATGGACAAATAGTTAGGCTGGTTCATCTTTGGCCTAGGTCTTCCATCTTCAACATAGCCTAGGTTGTGTTTAGGCTACTCTGGTTGGAGCAGGACCTATTTTTTCCGTACTGGTGAAGTGGTTAGGTTATCCAGAAAGCTTCAATACCTATATAAAAGCCGATGCAGTCATGAAGCTTAATTAGTATGCAGCATGGCTCCCAACCATTTCTACGTCACACTCCCGTCCTCCTCATCCCTGTCTGTGCACCCTAACAACACATTAGCCAACTTTGTAACAGAACTCCATGGGCCCATTGATTTGGGTCGTGATTCGTATGAGGTGGGGGTATGTGAAATTCAGCTGGACACCGTCTTTTTAAATATTGATTATAAAGACGCCGTTTTTACAATTCTTAGAAACTGTGATGAGTGCGCCAAAGCCGGGGTAACTCGGGACGAAACTATACGCATTGCCCGGACTAAGGTCGCACAGTTTTTCAGTACAACTGTGACACTAGGCCCGGGTCGCTATGGTTCGGTTGAGGATGTTGTGAGAGACTTAAACATATGTTTAAAAAACTCGCACCTTATGAATGATTTAATATACGAAATCGTAAACAGAGGAGGCGCTGCACATACTCATGCTAAAATCAAAGGCTAATAGAAATCTTAAAGACGGAAGAGTGTTCAAAATTATAACCGAGGGGCGTTATCGAGCAGCCTTCCAAAGAGACACCTATCACGTGGTACCGGATGACTTGTCCAGCTTAATGTAACAGCTGAAGATGGAGAAAATGGCTGAAGGCCCTGAGCCGCCAGAAATGTGCTATATTTATAGCAATATAGTAGAACACCAATTTGTTGGGGACACCCAGGCCCGCCTGGTACGCATTGCACATATCCCCAACCATAGAGGCAGGGGTTTGAGTATTATATATGACAGGCCCCATTATGTGAATGTCGCAACTAATCTAATAACTAATATCTCAATATATATAAGAAAGGTGGAGGGTAAAAATTTCCCATTCGGTGACGGGAGCTTAACAGTGAAGCTGCACTTTCGCCGCACTGAGTTATAATGGTCAGAAAACTATTCACGGTGTACCGGGGTGTGAGATATCAGCGCGGCAGCGGCCTTGGGGCCATTTTTTCATCCATACTACGCACAGCTGTACCACTATTGAAGAAGGGGGCCAGGTATCTTGGGAAGAAGGCCTTACAAACAGGATTTAACGCGGTAGAGGAAATGCTCGCGGGTACTAAACCTAAAGAAGCTTTAAAAAAACAATTAAGGTGTACGCGGGATGAAATCATCAAAGATGCGAAGAGGAAAATGCGTGGCGGAGGAAAGAAGAAGAAGAAGGGGTTGCCAACACATGATGTAAAGAAGAGGGCTGCTAGGAAGAAGAAGGGAGTGCCATCACGTGGTGTAAAGAAGAAGAGACCTGTTATGAAGAAGGAATCGCGTGGTGTTAAACGAAAAGGGTGCCAAAAAGGAAGTGTTCTAAGCGTATGAAACCTATGGTTGATCATTTTTTTTAACTGATATAAACTGAGGAAGCTAGTCTCACGAATCATAGATTGTTTAACAGTCGTCGCAGGAGGTGGCACTGTTTCTGATTCATCATGACACGTTTCATTCATCCTTGCAGCTCACAGTGTTGTAAATCGGAGCTATCCCTCTTTGATATGCCTCCAACTCAAGTTTCTATTGAGCACAGTGACTTTATTACAATTAACCCTTTAAACACGATTAGCTCGCCCAGTGCCCCTATAGAGTTCGTGATACCCAGCTCAGGCCCTTACCTTTTTGACCCAAGCTGTATGGAGTTGTACGCCAAACTTCGCATAGCTCATTCTGACGGAATGGACTGCGATGATAATTATGCTGCATACCCCGAAACAAACTTTCTGCACACCATATTTGGTCAGTGTGACGTATATTTAAATCAGGCTAACATCTCAGCAGGCACTGGCTACTATCGCCTACGAGCATATCTGGAAAACGTCCTCAACTTTTCAAAAGAAGCAAAGGACACCTTTCTATCCGCTGAAGGTTATTACCACACTAAAGATGAAGATGGAATAAAGGAAAAATTTAAAAATTCTAAAAAAAAGATATATGAAAGCTTTGGACGCTTGCACACAGACTTTGCATTCTAGGAGAAGTTACTTATGAACGGTGTTGATATGAAATTGAAACTTACATGTACAAGTCCCGAGATCTGTATAAACCTGGACGCTGCCCAAGAAGAAGGCGCGAAAGCTATCGTAGTTCATATCATGGAGACCTATTTGCGTATACGCCGAGTGAAATTAAGTTCCGCAAAACATATAGAAATTGAGAAAGAGCTGGTACACGCCACAGTGAAATACCCAATTAATAGGGTACAGATCAAAATGTATACGATTCCCACAGGATTGGTATCGAAGCAGATAGAAAACATCGCTCTTGGTGTTCTGCCTAAAAGAGTTCTGATCAGTCTACAAGATCATTCCACGGCAAATGGAGATTATAAAAAGAGTGCATTGAAATTTGAGAATTTTGGGCTTAAAAATATTACATTATATGTCAACGGGGCGTCGCGCTGGGTGGGACTTTGAATATGGACTATTCGACAGATGCTGTGTTCCCACTCTGTGCGAGGGCTTACAGCGGTTTGGCACATAACACAGGAGCGTGTGCTGAACTTGGAATCGATATAACACAGAAAGAATTTGTGGAACAGTTTAACATTCATTCATTTGACCTTACGCCTGACTTAACCGCGGGGATAAACACCCATTTAAACGCCAGCAGACCGGGACGGTGGCAGTACGTTTGGAATTCGCCAAACCTACAGACACGCCTTTAAGTGCGCTCGTGTATCTAGAAACACAGGCCCTAATAGAGCTGGATCGTTTCCGGAATATAAACACAGATTTTTAAAATGGACGCAAATACCCTCAAGAGAGTGGTGAAAAGTGACTGTTTCGCGCGTTCCAAATTTATCGGGATTTTTGCAAAGAATGAAATATTGATGCCACCTAGCACGAGAAGCTGGCACGGTGCAATCGTTAACACCGACATTGTGGGTGGCGAGGGAATTCACTGGTTTGCTATTTATTTTAAAACTAAGGAAATAATGTATTATTTCGATTCACTCGGTCTCTCGCCATGGCACGACTCGAAAATTGTAAATTTTATCGCGCAATTACGTGTGCCTGAGGTAATTTGTGCCCCATATCAACTTCAAAGTTTTTATAACGAGACCTGTGGGTTATATTGTATATTGTTTCGCTTGCATATGTCTCGCGGGAAGAGATTTATGAATTTTTTAAAATTATTCGATTTGTGTGACACAAATATGAATGATAAATATGTATGCAGACAAATGAAAAAAAATTCCGCATGTTGCAACCCCCTGTAAGCCCTATATTGTGTAAATCTGTATATATATTTGTAACAATTAAGAATTGGGGGCTGCCCACTTTTGTACATGTTTAATAAATGAAAATAATATTGTGTTTTGTTATTTATCCTAAAAATACTTACATAATCTCGTCGATGAGTACACACTCGCTTGACCGGATGTATGACAGTACCATGACATCTGGCCCACTAACTGTTGTGGAGACCACCTCATTTGCCACCCTTTCTCTAAAAGTCTTTATAATCTCTTCTAACTCCGTTTCGGCCCTGTAAAATAAAGATAAAATTATTTTTAAAAACGAATGCACTTCTTAAAACTAGCTGTACAAGAAATATAAACAAGCCGTGTGTGTATGTAAATATATATATATGTATCCGTAAAAAACGATGAAGGAGCAGAGAATAATTAGAAATGTTTTACAACTATAGCTGCCATTTATAAGTTATTTCCGATTGAAACGTTATAAACGAGAAAAGAGCCAGATAAATCAATGAGTATAATTTACTTTGTAGAAAAATCTACTTTAAAAATACTATATGGACTCAAAACACTTACATTAATTCGTCTGCAAATTTGCGCTCGCTTGACCGTCTGTGATTCAATACTGTGACCTCTGCATCGCTGGGTGGACTGTTCGGCGAAGCACTCGTTCTCCTTTCGTCGAAAGTGTTTATGTCATGGCCGGGTGCCCTGTAATTAAAATAGATGCATGAAGCTGGTTGCCGCTAAAAGTAATGCGTATGGCGGCAAATATACATATATATATATATATATATATATATACTAAAATAGTGGGGATGGAAACAGCTAATAATTGAAAATATCGTAGGAATAATTTTATGCTGTAGAAAACTCAGAGCAAAAGGCTATTAGAATGCCGATTTAAAACACGAAGCAATACAAGCTAATTTTCAATGCTTGTAAATGAACGGCGTTTAGTTTATGTTAGGTTATATTATAAACTTGGAAAGATCCGGTTAAATCAATGAGCATAAATTATCTTGTGGAAAATCTACTTCAGAACAAGAAGTGGAATTAGACAGCCAATTATAATTGAGAAGTAACACAAAGCAATTTTCAAAGCGGTTAATATGACATCTCGTCAATGTTTACGAGCTATATATATATATATATATATATATATATTATATATATATATCAGAGAATGAAAATCAAATTTGAAAACGCACTTATTTCAATTTGCCTATAAATAAAAACATTTACAGAATCTCCTCTATGATCCGGCACTCATCACCCTGTCTCAATACCATGACGTCTGGATCATGGGGATGGATGGGGGGTGGTACCCCCATTTCGTCAAAAGTCGCTATAACGCGTCGTAACTCGGGTTCACTCCTGCAGGTAAAATAAATGTCATGAAGTTGGATGCGAACAACACGTTTCGGGAAAAATAGTATTAATCAAAACTAATAAATAAATGAGATTTGTTTGCGTTGAGAGAACCTGCACAGGCTTGAATTGAATTGAATAACCTTTATTAATAATAAAATAAATACTGTAGTCTTTTTACAATTTACAATTTTACAATGACGTGAATAATTTTGAAGCTCGACTATTTATTTTATTTAATTTTGTCCTTAAGCTTTAGGCTTTACTCAGTTTACTGGGCTCTTATTAAAAATAAGCCGCTAGATGCTATAAATTAGTAATAATAAATAAATAAATAGGTAAATCAGTATTATTAATAGTTAAAACCTGTATTACAATATTAAACAATATTAATGGACAATATTAAACAATATTAGTGGGCATTTATCCAAGATTTTTGCTGGTATCCCATTATTAATCGGAAATTCATCTTGGTTTTAAACAAAATTACATTCGCAATATTTTTGATCTCGGCATGCAAGTCACTCCACAGTTTCAATCCAATGAAAATGGGTAGTTTTGAGATGAAGACAATTGAGGTATAACAAGCTTTGATCTATTTCTGGTCTGATACGAGTGGATTTCTTGATGAGTTACAAAATATATATTTACCCGCAGTTACCCACAGTTATTGTGAGAGATAATTTCATCTTTAATTTGTCGAGAAATACTGTCGAGATCTGTTGTGTGTATATATATGGGGCACAAACATCAATTAAACACGATTTTCAGAACACACACACACACACACACACATATATATATATATATATATATATATGTATACTGAATATATGGGGCACAAACTTTATTTAAACACGGTTTTCAAAACACTTATTATGACAAAAGAAAATACTTACATTTCACAGGGTTCTTGAATGAGGGTTTGGACCGCCGCTCCATTAATTTCATCAAAGTTCTGTGACAAGAAAAGTCTGTTCCGGTCTATTGCACTGAATAATAAGCATATCGCTCGGGCGTAATAATAGTTATCACCAATAAGGTCAGGTGATTCCTAAAGCCCTGCCATGACTTGTATGATGCAATAAGTAACGTGAAACTGACTCTAGGCGACGAGGTGCCCCATTTATAATGGGTACGCTCCCTGCCTACAAGCGGAGAGCCTTGTTTCCTATTGGGTCACTGGTGGAATAGGGGTGTTGTTTACGATTTGTAGCGGTCATTTTCGGCCAATCGGGAGCATATGACCTTTTCAAAGACAGGCATAGGTTGTCCCACGAAGGGCAGGGCGTGGTTTAGGCATATGCATATTCAGAAACAAGGTTATTCAAGTATTCCAGAACGGTGATTGGTACACGCCGTGAAGCCTGAGGGAGGGGCTTCATACCCTTTGTTGGAAACACATGAACGATCGAGTATATCGGTATTTCGAAAGTTTTTTTTTATTTAGGCTGAGAGATACCTGCATGTCGCGAAACAAAGGGGATTTTGTCTGACAGTACTACAATTATATTCGGCGAAAGGTGTGGACCTGTGACCTTTTCCGGGTAGAATATATATATTGTTTGGGGATTGTCGAAATATACGCTTCTATTGTCTCCCATCTCGGGGAAAACTAAAATTTTGGGCATGAATCCTATTTACTTTCAAAGAACGTATTTTACACCTTTCAATGGGGATATATGTTTACAAGGTTCCAGAGTTTTTATTGTTCTGTATCCTTCTGGTATAAATCAATTTTAGAATATCTTCCTCTATCTTCTGTTGTGCTGTATTGTGTACATTTCGCGACGCCACCACCAATACGACTCATTTGTGTTTGAAGGTTCATGATCATTGACCTGAAAAGTCCCAAAACATCTCGCGTATTGTGTGATATACTAAATTGGTTTTAAAAATAGAATAAATACCATTTTATATTTGGTTGAGAGTTCCTACATATATATATATATATATATATATATATATATATATATATATACTGAAAGGTTGTGCATAAAACACGCCTTTATCTGGAATATTCTTTTGTTAAGGACGGTCATAAATTAATCTGTAGATGTACCACAAATATAATATCAGCTTCCTGGCCACTATACCGATCCGAAAGAAACGTCATAAAACACGCCTTTACCTATACATTTTGTTAAGTTTTCCTAGTATATATACGTGAAACATTGCAAAAGACAGTATATTTCAAAATATTTTAAAGCCTGCTTATTAGAATAAAGTTTATATTTTTATTAGTCAAGGACTGATACGATATGTTTAATTGTGCGGCGCGAAATTAGCTACACAAGAGAGTGCGTATTTAAGATTTTGACCAATATTTCAGATTTGGAGCATAGACTCATTAATTGTTTATTTAATGATAAGTACCGTAATATATATATATTTGTATTATTTCGCCATATATTTATATATATGCGGGGTGTGGCCCCGGATAACATTTCATTTCAGAATATAAATAAACGGTGTAATGATCTCTTCTCTATTACGCGCGATGTTTTATCGAAAATTGTGATAATAAAATAGGAATTATGTAATAAAATTATTTATTTTAGCTGCGTAAAGAATTTCTGTTTATTAAATAAATAATTAGTTGTCTTTAAGGAGAAAAATCATCTCTTTCGGCGGGGGTTTAAAATAAATGGTGGTATTTAGCTTCTCTAATTAATATATATATATATATATATATATATGTGTGTGTGTGTGTGTGTGTGTGTGTGTGTGTGTGTGTGTGTAAACATAGATAACAAAAGTATCAATTACAGAATGCTGTAACAACGTTTTATTGAATAATTTTTCGTGTTTTAAAAACAGAGAGGGGAGAAGATAAAAGAAATAACGGATTTAAATACGTATAATATAATAAAAGACAAAACACGGCGATATATTTTTAATAATCTTTTATCCGGATTATATATATATATATATATATATATATATATATATATATATAAAGCCTTGTTAGGAAAAGGGCCATAGTGGAGGACTAAAACTTCCCTTTGAAAACAGAATGAGTTGACAACATATTATTCAATAATTTTTTGTGTTTTAAAAACGGATTGATGTAGCGACGTTTTATTGAATCCTTGTACACAATAATATATTTTATTTGGTTGGGTAATTGTATGATTCAGTCGATAGGCACTTAGCTGGGGTGTAGGGGCTAGCAACAGGACTGGCTCTGGAGTGGGGCGTGTCTCCGGATCCATTTAACACAGTGACCCTTAGCTGATGATGCTCTGAGTCGATGGCATCGTGAGGCCTGGCTGATGTGCCAGAGGCACTGGCTGGCACTGACGACCTAAGCCACCTGGCTGTTTAGGGGGCTATAAAAGGCGGCGGAGCGGAAGAAGCCTCTATATTCGTTCGGCCTTCGCCGAGCAAGGATCTCTGGTCCTTTTTTTTTAATGGCCCTTTCGGTGGTGAGGAAACCCCTTCCCTCCCATAGAAACCTCTTACGTTAGGTATACCCCTTTGGGGGGAATAGCTTGGGGGAGAACTCCGCCTCCAAGTTGCATGCCCCTTGCAACCCCATTTTGAGTTGGCAACAAAGATCGGTACTCTCTCTCTCTTTCTTTCTTTCTTTCTTTCTGCCCCTTTGGGGGGAATAGCTTGGGGGAGAACTCCGCTTCCAAGTTGCATGCCCCTTGCAACCCCATTTTGGGTTGGCAACAAAGGTCGGTACTCTCTTTTTCCCCTCTTACTATCCCTTTATGCTCCTTTGGGGTGTGAGGTAACGAAGGGGGTGGGGGCGGGGCTTAGCAGCAAAGGGGGGGTGCTTAGCAACAAAGGGGGTGGGGTGGCACTCTTGCAACAAATGGGTGTGGGGTGTGTGACATTCTTGCAACATTATGCAATATTACGTCATATTATGCAACTCGGCCTTTTTGACACCATGCTACTAGCCTTGGCCAACTATATATATATATATATAAATATATATACCCTAAAATTCGGTGTACAAGTCGACGTGGTGTATAAGTCGACCCAAGATTTTGGTTAAGAAATTCGTGTTTCAAGATATATCCTTTGTATAAGTCGATCCCCCACTCCTCCACTAACCACCAACCAACCAAGTTTACAAGTTTAGTTTACCGCTGCTGCTGCATCAGTTTACCGCCACCGCCTTACCGCATTAGTTTCCCCATAATTTTACCACTATGGAGCCGTCGTCAAAGCGAATGAAGTATGATGCTGGTTTTAAACTGAAAGTAATTGCTTTTGCATGTGAGACAAATAACAGTGCTGCAGCAAGAAAATTTGGAATTAATGAAAAGTTAGTGCGAGACTGGAAAAAGAATCAATGTGTTTTAAGTGAAATGCTAAAGTCTAAATGTGCGTTACGAGGCAAAGCTTGTCAATGGCCTGCATTAGAGGATTACTCAGCAGATTGGATAAATGAAAATCGTGAAATTGGGTTAGCTGTAACGCGACCTAGCATACGTATGCAGGCACTTAAGTGGGCCTGATCACACCCAGATGAAAGTGAAGACTTTAGGGCAACAGTGAGTTGGTGTGATCGTTTTATGAATAGGAAGAATTTAGTATTACGGCAGAAAACTAAGATTGCACAAAAATTACCTAGTGACCTAGAGAATAAAATTGTAAATTTCCACAGGTTTATTATTGGACTGAGAAAACAGCAAAATTTCCAGCTAAGTCAGATTGGTAACATGGATGAGACTCCATGCTTTTTTTGATATGCTATCAAATAGAACAGTACACTCTAAAGGTTCCAAGACAGTTTTAATAAAAAGTACAGGACATGAGAAAACAAAATTTACTGTGGTATTAAGTTGCCTTGCTGATGGCACAAAGTTGAAACCAATGGTGATTTTTAAAAGAAAGACAATGCCACCATTGAAGTTTCCAGCAGGCGTGTTTGTTCACGTTCATGAAAAAGGATGGATGGATGAAAATGGAATTCATTTATGGATTGAAAATGTATGGAATCGGCGCCCAGGCGGATTTCGTGAAAAATCAATGTTAGTATGGGATGCATTTCGAAGCCACTTAACAGATAGTGTTAAAAAACATTTACAGAGCAATAAAACTGAATCTGTTGTTATTCCTGGAGGTCTAACGTCTGTGCTTCAACCTCTTGATGTATGCATCAATAAGCCATTTAAGGACAAAATGCGTATGCAATGGAATAACTGGATGGCTAAGGGCGAAAAGTCTTTCACAAGAGGTGGTAATATGCGTGCCCCATCGCTAGATGCTTTATGCAGATTTGTGATAAATTCTTGGGAAGCCATTGGAATTGAAATTGTTCCAAAATCATTCAAAAAATGTGGGATTAGTAATCAAATGGATGGGATGGAAGATGATTTGTTGTGGAGAGATAGTGATAACGAAGAAGATGCAGTAAACAATTTAAGCGATTCCAATTCAGATTCAGATACATATGGCGACCTTGATCCTAATCCTAACTAAATTTTTTAATTTTTTTATTGTCTTTTAACCTTTTAACTGTTTTTAATAAATAAAGTGTAATTCAATATCTGTATTTGAGCTCATCCTTGATCATGTGAACCAGTTTACCTCTCTTGGATTAAGGTTCTGATTTCATACTTGTTGTATAAGTCGACCCTCAAATTTAAAGCTATTTTTTAAGGCTTTAAACATCGACTTATACACGGAATTTTACGGTATATATATATATATATATATATATATATATATATATATAGGGCTGGAAACCTTAGTCGAATAAGGAACAACAAGACTATTTCATATCCAAAATTTAATATTCAAAGCTTTCGACATTTCTAATGTCATCTTCAGTGCTAAAATGAGATATATATATATACCGTGTATATATATATATATATATACAAAATTAAAAACCAACTGTGAATTTAAAACAAAATTTAAATAGTAGTAAATACACGACGAAAATTAAAAATTACGACAGACATGAAATTATAAAGTTAATACATTTAAAATCTAAAATATTATAAAAGAAACAATAAAAGGGGGCTTACCGTTATGATAAAAGTAAAATCATTATAAAATAATTTGGGCAAATATTATGGAAAAGTTTAAAATGTAAAACATTAAAATCTATAAAACCTTAAAAGGAACAAATCAGGTACAAGTTACTCAATCACAGACACAGCAGAGAATGAGAGTTATGAAAAGTTGAAAGAATTTGTTGAAGGTGATGCTAACTAGTGGAGTGCCAGAAGGATCTATTCCTGGGCCATTACTATTTGTAATTCACGTCAACAATTTTCATCTTTCTACTACATTAAAATGCGGACCATACGCAGATGATACTACGCTTACTTCTTCCTTACTTTTTAAATTAAAAAAGATGCACTCCTTGCCCTATCTTACTGCTTCAGCCTTTCATATTCATTATATTGCAATGATTAAAGCATGGGGTAGGTCAAAGAAGTATATAAAACATCCTTTGAAAGTAATTCATAAAAAATGTCTGCGAACTCTCGAATAATGACAACAGACAAAGACGCACTTCCCTAATGTTTAAAGAGCAAAATATTTTAAACCTAATGACTTGTACAAACTCAATGTTGCTGTTAATATGTTCAAAGCTATCAACAAAAATCAACATACATGACACATTCAAAGAGCAATCACCCCGAATCAAATACACCATCGTTATAACACCAGATTGACCAGTGATTTTATGCACAAACCTAATTATACAATAGAAACTGCAGGGAATGCACTCTCTTTCAAAGTAGATGTATCGAATGCAATTTCCATGCATATCAGGCAGGTTTCATCACCAAATGTATTTCGCAAATCTTAAAAAAAACACTTCATTAGCTCCTATTGATGTACAAGTTCAATACTGCCATTTTTATTATAGTAATCAATTTTGTAATAAACTGTTTAAAATATGTTAATTTCATTAATCATCTTTCATTTCGTGTTCTCGTCTTTTATTATTATTATTATTATTATTATTATTATTATCATTATTATTATTATTAAGCAGCATTTATTTTCTACTAAATACAGGGTGTCCGAGAATTATCCTTACAATTTTTGGCTGTTATTAAAAGTCAACCATGAAGTGTAGAAATTCCAGTGTTGTCCCATTTTACAGAGAATCTCATTAAGTTTTTTCTGATACCAAGTTTTGACAAGTTTTTTAGAAATTCCAGTGTGTCCGAACATTATCTGTACAATTTCAGCTTTTAATAAAATTCTTGATAACACACGTAAAATTCTTAAACAAGATTATTTAGAATCTGTATTTTCAAAAGTTTCTTTTATTAAAGTAACGTTATTACAAACATTCGATATGTGCACAATTAGTGATTCGCAAAACATCCACTCTATACTCCAAATGTTGCCATGTACGCTGCAGCATATCCACATCAATTTGCTCAATAGCAGCTGTGATTTTTGCTTTTAAATCATCAATGTCTGTCACCCGCGTACATTTCTAAAAAACTTGTCAAAACGTGGTATCAGAAAAAACATAATGAGATCCTCTGTAAAATGGGACAACACTGGAATTTCTACACTTCATGGTTGACTTTTAATAACAGCCAAAAATTGTACAGATAATTCTCGGACACCCTGTATACAATAAATCATTTAATTTTAAATTATGTAATATTTTTTAAATGTTGAATAAAATAAATAGACCAGTTTTACAGTGATTTTTTGTCATTGTATATTATAAAAGTACTGTATTGATTCTATCAATAAAGGTTGTTCAGTTTTCAACATTTACTACGAGAGTTGGTACGAAAGTAATGTCTCTTATGTTTCAGTTTATATTCAATTTATTTATTTGTATATATAATAATAATAATATATATTTATATATAATAATTATTTACTATACTTAATTTATATTTGCAACGTATTTTTTTATGCAGGAAGGATAGGGCTAAGGGCGAATACCCACAAAAGCGTCCCCCCTCAGAGAAGAAGAGAGCCAAAATTAAGGTCCGAGATGCCTTGACACTGTGTTTGAAAGATGGGAGTTTATAGACAAGAGGAAAGATGGATTGAGGAAGATTGTTCCAGAGTTCACCAGTCGAGTAGGTGAAAGATTGAAAATACCGATTAACCCTTACGTTAGAGCAGTGGTCGGGCAACAGGGGTAAATTACCCCAAATGGGGTAAATTTAAAAATTTTGGGGGTAATGCGTGCGGTATGAGAGACACTTCCCTCAGAGCCTCAGTCGTGTGTATGGTATCATGAAACGAAGAGGTGCTTTTAGTGCTTCACACTTTGTGCTGATATTTTTTTCGTATATTTTTATTTTATTTTATTACATAAATGTGGCGTTATTCTAAATTTTAGAATATTACGAATTTACGTCCTGATTTTGATGTTGTTGTATCAAAAATGAAACAGCATCATTTTTCCAAAACCTGAAGTGATGTTTTGAATGAAATTCTTCAGTTCTTCAATCCTTTTTATTAATTTTGTTTGTGTGCTATTCTTATGCCAGCATGTGTGGCTTTTTTTTATTTCTCCATACTAATGGATCCAATAAACATTTTTTGAATTTGAATTTTTTGTATACCATATGCAACAATTTTAAGAGCAATTGGCTTGTTTTTGTTTACTTTGAAGTCTGGGGGTAATTTCATTTTACTCAAATAGATTTTTGGGTAATACCCAAAAAAGTTCCCCGACCCATGCGTTAGAGAGTTGGACAAAAAAGGAATGAGGACGTGTAGAAAGTCTGGTGCTGAATGCTCCCCTTAAAGAAGGAGACATGCAGTTAGAGAGTTCAGAAGAGGAATGTCCGTTATAATAGCGATAGTAAAGAGAGAGTGAAGAAACATTGAGATGAAGAAAGAGAGAGATTGAAGACAGTGAGTAAGAGGCAGGGAAATGATGAGAAGAAAAGTCTTTGATTCCACCTAGTCAAGTAGGGCTGTGTAGGTCGATCCACCCTACACATGAGAAGCATACTCCATACAGGAGTGAACATGACCCCTGTACAGAGACAACAACTGAGTCGGGGTGAAGAAACTGCGGAGGCAGTACAGCACACCTCACCTCTTAGAAGCTGTTTTGGAAAGAGAGTATATACGATCGTTCCAGGAAAGATCACGAGAAAAGGAAACGCCAAGAGTGTTAAGAGAAGAAGAAGGATTGAGTTGTCTGTTGTTGAAGGTGAGGGGATAGTCGACTGTGACAAGTAGACAGATGGAGGAACTGAGTTTTTGAGGCATTGAAAGTCACAAGGTTTACTCTGCCCCATTCAGAGATAGCAGAAAGCTCAGAGGTCAGGTGCTCTATAGCCGTACTACGCGAATCATGGAGTGACTGTTGAGAGGGACACTTTTGGCAAGCGGGTGGAGAAGTGAAGAGTGGAATCATCGACATAGGAGTGAATAGAACAGGAAATGCGAATTAAAATATCATTAATAAATAAAAAGGAAAGAGTGGGTGACAGTAGAGAATCCTGAGGATCCCTGTTGATAGCTTTAGAAGAACAACAATGGTTATGGAAAAACTATATATGCTTACAATATGGTATCGTATGTGATACCTTTATTTCTTAATTAAATATAAATTATTAATTCATTGAATTAAATACCTACAAAATTGCCTCGGAATTGGCGACATAGCCTATTGGGAATGAAAATAATTACCATACATAGAACCCAATATGGAGGCACTGGGTCCACATAACAAAGAAAAACGAATCATTTCATATAAAAAATTTCCACTGCTGACTCATGAAAATTACTTCGAGAGAAGAGTCAATTAACAACTAAAATCAGCGAATTCCTAAGAGAAGACATATTTTTGCGGGACTGAAAGCTGTTTATGTTAAGCAACGCTTTTAAGCAAGGAAGATGTACTTAATCTTCCTATAAGTTCTGAGTCAATAACAAGTACTATAAACCTAATAACTCAAAAGGATAAGCCTATACCTTCAGGAATTTAAATATAGTGATTGCCTATATAAATTAAATCAAATCAACTCGTTGTGTAACTCCATCGTATAGTGGCCCTACATCGAAAAAGATCGTCGCGCCCTACAACCAAAAGCGAGGCCCAACCAAATAAGGTAAGGTAATTTCTTTCTTTACCATCGGGCAGCGCTAAAAACCGAAGGCAAATAAATTTAACCTTAACCAATAAGAACACTACTTAACGAGGTCCTTTGAAGACCTCCACATACATAGCTCTTTAACGAAAAAACGTAGGGTTTTTGTCGTTAACTCTCCACTAAAATCTGCTGGAAATTTCCAACGGATGAGAGGTATCAGGCAATCAACCCATAGCCCTATATACAGTAGTTTTTTCAAAATGGTCATCCACAACCGCAGCTAAGGATCGGACAGAAAGGAAATTAAAGATGAAAGCACAGATAGAAGGATAGAAGGCAGTTTGGAAATTAAAAGATTTGTGCCAGACTCTATCAAAAGCTTTCGATAGTTCTTGCGAGTACTATGGGCCCAAAATGTTAGAGTGCAGTGCAATTGCAAATGTTGATCAATGTTGCAAAGGAAATGTTGCAAGATGTTATGCAACAAGGGGGAATGGTGCGAGAGGTTATGCAACGATGGGGGAAGAAGTTGGGACGGCCTCACCCCCAAAAGAGGTATACCTAACGTAAGAGAGAAAGGAGAAGGAGAGAGGAATGTTCGCTTGGCAGGAGCCAAGCGCATATTAAGACTTCAGCCAAGCGCCCGCTGTCTTATAAGATCCTAATCCGCCAGTTGGCGTAGAAGCCAGTTGACTTAGAAGGCTTCTTAGAAGGCGTAAATGGCTTGGTCAGGTGTACAATATTAGGGTTGAGTTGGCAGATTGCGCAATTTAATTAATTAAAGAATATATTCTCGACAGTTTGCATAATCTGACAGTTGGCTTAACCAGCCAGTTGACGTAGAATACCTAGAAGGCAGATGTATATATTACGTTTTCAGCTGCCAGATTGCGCTATTCAGATATTCTTGACAGTTAGCTTTGAAATCCGTCAGTCAGTTTAGAAGGCAGCCATTTGATATAATTAAATAATAATATCGTTTACAACCAAAAGAATTAAATAAAACATCATTACATCATTCTGTTTATTTAGACGAGTTATTGGAATCAATTTCACGAAATATATAGAAAATAAATATACCATCAAACGATGGAATATATATGATAAAAAATAAAATAAAAAATAATAATAGCATAAGAAGTACGAACGAGGAATATATATATATATAATCAATAAATATACGAAACGATAGAGTATAATCATCAGTATATTAGTACAGGAAAAAAAATATATATACACAGTTATATTAAATAATTAAATATATTGAATGTAATAATATTAAATATATTGAAAATAATAATACTAAATATATAAAAAATAATATACAAAACGAATGAGTATAATCAGCAACATATTAGTACAGGAAATATATATATATACACAATTATATTAAATAATTAAATATATTGAAATAAATATACATCAAAATACTTTATGTTCTACTGCGCAAAACACTAAACTCCCACGTAATCGAGTCTACAGTCACATCATTATTGCTTCGCACTACGTGGTAAATACGGCTTAACATTATTTCACCGCTCAAGTTATACGGATACCTATACTCGATATAAATGGCCTTCATATCATTCAATACCATTTTTGTGCCCACTTTACATTCGGGTGTAAGTTATCTTTAAACACAGCCAGAATACACTGAAAAGCACGCACAAAGAGGGCATCGTTAGCTATCACGTCATTATTAAATACAAGTTTGTAAACACTCCTTTCCAGTCCAGGGTTTTTTCTTACCGTCCCGATCTTTTCTATCGTGAACTCTTCCTCACTCTGCATAGCGGCAATTGAAATAATCTTCCAAGGCGTAACGACAGCTTTTCATTATATAGAGATACAACTCTTCAGGGTGAACAGTGTAAGCGAGCTCTGCCCTGTACCGCTGAAGTCCTTTGTACCAAAGTTCGGGATATTTCGAAGAGTCTAAACCTTTTAAATAAGCGTCCAGCTCTAGACCATTCTCGCCTTGTTCTTTCCTACATTCGATAAATCCGTCGAGCAGAGCGGTGTATGCGTATTCAAGAACCGTGTCAAAATAAATCATATCTGTAACACGAGCGTCTAATATAGGCTTCAGCTTGTGGACTCTGACGATTTCAAACATTCTGTCGAGAATGAATCGGTTTCGCGTAGGGACGTTATTATCAGATGCATTCTTCCATATCAGTCGTATATCAATGCATGGCTGATCGTTATTTATACACAACGTACAAACAATGGCATATGAGGGGGTATCACTAACCTGCTCTCTTCTTGTACCTATGCCTGCAGGGATTTTATAACAATCCTCACTCCACTTCTCAACTACCACGAGGATTTATTCATCTCCTCAACACTTAAATAAACAACATTCCATTTGTTTGTTTGTCTACAAGTCGTTTCCAGGACATAGTTAATGGCACCGGTTTCACGCCTGAAGACGCGTAACGACTTCGTCACGGACACATCGTACACGGCATTGAGAATGCTTCTCAAAGGAAGTTCCATCGTATTCGAGGAGTGCACGTCCAGTCGGTTCAAGCTCTGAGATGACTATGAGCAACCGGTGCGCTGTATAGCTCGGGGAACAGGTGTTGAGGAGTGAGTCACACGGGTGAAACGTGTACGGGTTTGATCGAACTCGTGTATTTCGGAGGGGGGAGGTACACGGGTGGGCGGATCGGCTCGATGGTGGGAGCGAGCCACACCATAAACTGTTGAATCGTGTACGGGCTTGTTCCAACATGAATACTTGTGCCCCATTATACTGGGCAATCGTTTAAAGAATTTTCCGATACATGAAGCAATACCGGTTTTAATGTTTTATCACTCGCACTCCCCAGAAGGCGCACCAGACATTTTCGTTCATTTTCACGAACTAAACACATCTTATTCACAATCCGGTGCACTATTTCACAGAAACATATGTCCATATTTTTCCTTTTTGCTTAGCAGTCTGTTAAAAACTCGCACAGACCTTTAGCCACAACCTCATTACAAACCTCGTCATGAAATATATTAATATAGTGGTAAAAATACTTAAGATTCTCCATGATGACAAGATTTACTTTCTCAACCGTAGGGTACGAGCACTCGGTATGATGTAACATGACATAATATCGCTTGTCACACCACTCATCAACAAGACTCACTAACCACAACCGTTGCTTATCTTCTGCACGTGTTGTTTCTTCTACTTCACGGTATATGTGAGCCTTTATAAAGATTAGGTCTACAACATACTTCAATACATCGCTTGTACCACCAAATCCTACAATGCCCTAGCTAGAATAGCCGTAGAATATTTGTATCAAAAGAGGGTGGAATAGGGAGTCTTTCAGTATCCACCACATCTTCACACTTTGCCGAATACCACTTCATAAACGCTGAACACGCAATATTAAAGGTAGCCATTACTTTTTTCGTCTACGCGAGAAAATACACGTCTGAACTCAATAGTTTGCAGAGGTCAACTGAGCACGCAGGGAGAGAGATATGCTCAGGTAGTGGCAGGAGTCATATGACCGATCTTACAGTGGGCGGAGCTTAGGATTGTACACACGCACGCACGCAAAGGGGAAAATGAAACCTTGATTGAAGCAAATATACGTAATAAATAAACATATCGTTAACAACACACACACACATACATATATATATATTATATATATATATATATATATATATAAATACAATCAAAGATTAAGGTGTCCAAAGTGTACGGTATCATAGGTAGCAGGCACCTGGTAACTTTTCCTATAGGTGCTACGGCATACCTTCGTGTCCCGAAGTTCCTTTATACCCTCAATTTCTGCCCCGAAATTTGTTGGTCCCCACAGTCACTAGATCCTTCAATGAGTCAAAATTACCGACTCGTCGGTTCGCATGGTTAAGCTTGATACCCTTAGCCTTCACGATATATTTCATATCATTCCCCACCCTCACCAGTACCCCATACGTTTTTGGCCCTGTTAAGACAAATGAGTCTGCGTATGCACCATCACCATACTCATCCTTGATCTCGTCAGTTAACTCTCCGAGGAATTCCCCAATAGCAGGCATGTATTCACCATTCCTCGCTATGAATATCACGCTATCTGTGTCAGCGTACAGCACCTTCCGCCAAGAGAATACAGTAGTCCCCAAAGCTTGATTCGTCCGTAGGCCTTTGTGAAGCCGGCTACAGGTATGTTTGTAACGCGTGAGGTATTTGTGGCCAATTCTGTATTGTTGTACTTTATTATGTAGGTATTACTTACATTCACGATCTCCATGACCTTTTTATCGGGAGCGTTGGCATAACAACAGACTTCACTAAAACTTTTTGCCAAATGAACGTTCCCTCTGCCAGTATTCTGTGCAAAATTTCCCCAAAGACTGTTTAGACACAGATTCGCACTAAAACGCTTGCCTGGTTTCATTACAATTTGGGGACGGTCAAGCTGTATCCTTTCACGGTCACGGTAACGTTGAATATAAGCCGATTTTCCATCTTCAGTATCATCTTCTCGCGGATATCCCGATGCTTTTATCTTATCCTTCAAAGAAGCGTTTATATATGGCGTGAAAAGGTAGGGTCGCTTCTCAAACCTCCACACCTCATGACAATCCCCGTTGTTCTCCTCTGCGCACTTCACGCATAGGGGAAACATGAGTTTGTGATCTATAACGACGGGCAAACTCGGCATCCCTAAATCGCGAGGGGGGAGCGCATCTACGAAAGAAAGGCCGAAATAGTACGCGTTTAAATTTGTGGAGAGCACCTCGATGGTTGGCAGGTCAGGGGTACGGACTGTTCTTCATCACGTATAGATATAAAGAACAGAAGTTGTAGTAATGGAGTTTTACGCCCTCCGTAGGCGGAAAGCATAGCTAGAATGGATTTGTATGCCCCCCGAACAAGATATCACCGCATTTGAGAGGATCCAGCACCATTGAACGCTTGATCGTGTTTATTTCTTCACTGTACTGTCCATCTGTTTCCATTGGTGCATCATACTCATGCTCCCACAAGACCTGGTGAGTAAACTGGGAGCCTATAAGTTGAACGCGGGTGCGGGTCCATGCAAGACTGTCGGCAGGAGATTTACCGTGGATATCTCCTGCGATTCCATACTCAGGACGGGGGCATCCGCGCTACCAGCCCCCTTTAAAGGAGTACACAGTCTTCTCACCAGTTGCACGGTTTTCGCTCAGACCATCAACCCAAAAAAACACGAACATTAGCCCTAATAAGCACTTCTCCTGTGTTGCGGGCATGTCTTATGGATATGCCTGTCTGCTGCTGTAGGTGTATGAGCCAGTAAATAGCCTTGTGCCCATAACTGCAGGAATTGTTTCTGTGAATAACAGCTAAGGTGTCTTTAGGCATGAACTTATTCTTTAACACCGTAAAAAATAATGAGACGATCGTTGTTGCGACTTGCAACGGATCGCATTTGAAACGGTCTATGTACAGCCTTCTAAAGGCCTGGAAACATACTCTAAGAACACGCACATCATTCGCGCAATAACGTTCATATTCATCAGCTATATTATAAGGATTAGATTAATTAAAACTATTGTCGTAGCGGTCAAAATCTTCACGTTCATCTGTACTCATACATTCATAGTTAAAGTAATGTTTGGGTGGAGGTAGTCCTACGCAATTTAAAGTTTCGCTAGTGAGGAATGCGTAAGGGAAATATCCTTTTGAAACTTCAGTGGCTACGCGCATGACGTTGGGTAGCTTTGCTAATTTACAAGGTATGAATAATAAAGTGTCTTCAAACTGTACATTACCTCTTATTTGCATCTGTATAAGTTTGATTCCTATTTTCAAGAGATCACCTGTAAATATCTCAGATGAACCGTGCTGAAGCAGCTCCTTATAAAGGAACTGTGTATCAAATTTTGCCCCTTTATGGGCAAGTATATACAGTTATTTTTTTGAACTTGTCCGCTAACTTGACAATATAGGACGCAAAAAGTGTCAGAGGGCTATCGTGGGCAATCTTTTAAAAACGTTTGTCCGTTTACCACATTTGTGACACTCACCACACTCGATCTCCATATACTCATGACAGAGAGTATGGCTTAAAAGTAAATGTGGAATAACCTCTTTGTTTCAGCGTTCGTGTATGTTTCTATATCGTAGTACACTGTTATACAAGGGTATTTTTAGTCTTAGAATCTTTCGTATAACATACATGCTTTACTCCAACCACCTTATATTTCTCATGGCATGTAGAACAGTAAATTTAGCCATATTTATACTTGAACTTCCCCCAATTATCCATCATATGAAACATACCACATTCACAGATTCTCATTTTCCTGCACGTGCTAATTGACTTATGGAGCTTAAAACAGTTATTATTGAAAAATGTGCGTCTACACACATCACAATCCCCCTTTCTTATCTTCATCTACACGGCTTTCACATTTGGAACTTTTACACTGTGCACTTACCATGTGGCAATCTTTACAATGTTTCACTATATCATCCGCAAACTCGATACACCCCTTACACAAATCAGGATGCCTTCCATATTTTCGACTTTTAAGATAACTCGCGTAACGGTCCCTTATAGTACGGATGGGGAGATATGTTGTTCTTGACAGTCCTAAAATAAGTAGGTCTTGTACCATCTCTCACACTGCTTTTAAAACATACACAGTCCTAAAAGGATCATCCATTCCGAATACAACTACACGAACATTCATTTCCTGTTCTACCCTTCTCAGCTCTTCAGGACCCATATTATAGTCAAACTCAAGTTTACAGTCTACAGCTAGTTTACGGACACGCTCCACTAACATAGGCAACCAAATTTTTTGGGTCCGTATATTTAGTACAGTAAACATACGAGCTAATATTACTGCTATAAAGCTGCAACCACGATCGACGTTTATATGCCGCCTGTAAATGGCCTGAGAATTGAAGTTAAGAGTAAAAGATGTGGCACTATGACTCGTAACACGGAATACACGGTCAATATTTACCGTGAAGTTGTCCATATTTGATGCTATAGTACTTTGAGAGGACTGCATTACACGGCCTAATATATACTCTATAATCTATATCTACAGCTGCCAATCGTCTGAATAGTATTACTACCCAAAAATCATCTACATCTCCGTCATCTGACCCGAACCCGAAGGACAGCCTCGTCTTGACTTCACGTTCCTCGCGGTTCTGAAGGACAAACCCCACAATACGTTCAACTATGCGCCATAGTCCGTATTGAACACCATTGCTATACATGGATCGTGGATCAATCCTGATTATATAACGATTTCTAGTCAAGACTTTGAGGAAGGTACTATTGTGGGGGTTTTGTTGTAAGACGTAGAAGGTTCGGGCTCTATTACTGGTCGTCTAACAACCGGCGCAATCGTGGCATGCTTTGTACCTGACCTGGAGGGCTCTTCATCATGCCTCCGCTTTGAAATGTCGCGTGCTACAGGTATCGCTGGTGTGGACTCGTCAGTGGGGTTGGATTCTTTGATCACAAGTACACAGTAGTCGGAGTCATCTGGAATATCGATGATGGGGTGCTGCACCTCATCGTCATTCACGGTTCTGTGGCAGAAGAGAAAAACAAGACTAGAATATAAGGATCATCACTTATATATTTATTATATTTTGTAAATGACTCACTTAGGAGTGTGACGTTTTAGAAAATATCTGGCCCTACAGATGTGGAAATACGGTGTTTATGCTTAAAATCATTAAAGAAAAGTGAGAAATGTTCTCAAAATTTGTGCATAAAGTTATATGGTGCTATTCGACGTATCCATCAGTGTTCAACGCGTACCAAGATATTTTGTTCCACAAAGGTGTATTTGACGTTAATTCGTTAAAGGGAAATGAACATACAGTCATTGTAATTGACGATCTCATGTTGGAGATGGATTAAATGTTTGCCGAGACATTTACAGTGTTCTCCCACCATTTTAATATATGCGTGTTCTTCGTTAATCAGAATCTATTTTTCAAAAATAGATACATGCGCTATGTGTCGTTAAATACACAATATCTAGTCTTATTCGAGCAACGTAGAGATGTATCACAAATTGGGGTATTAGCACAATCAAATGTTCCCGAATCAGCGTAAGGAGTTTTTGGAAGTTTATAAAGAAGCTACAAGCCAGCATTACAGATATTTGCTTTGCGACCTTTATCAGCAAAACACGTTTAAGGTGCTTCTGAGAACGAATATATTTCTAAACGAGCCTGAAACGGTGTATATTCCAGAATGACAAAGAGGCTAAAGAAATACCATGAATTAATAAAAATCTATCATCGACTGCCGTGGGCATTGCAACAGATGTTTGTCTTAACGTTATAAATTGCAATGTATCAATGAAACCACCTCAGAAGGTTCGCCTACGCCGTTACAAGAACATAATACGTGCAGTCACTCGTAAAATTCAACTGTGGGGAAGAAAAAACTAATTATTGTACAAAGAGGAGGGTCATTCCTCTCCATCATACTTCGAGTTTTGGGTCCTTTACTGACTAGATTAATATAATGAAGAAAGTTGTAATGATTCCACACGAGGTGTATGCTTCACTGCAAAGTTCAAAGAATCCAGACACCGTTCTAGAACCCCTTAAAATCAGGCTTTAAAGAATGGAAAGCGAATTTTTAGCTCTACTGAAGAGTGAAAAAAAACCTGATGAGAAATGAATCTAATACGAAGAAGCGCTGCAGAAAATTCTTCACGAGTACGAAAATCATAAGAAGCCGTCACAGATCCCCGTGCTTATTAGGCACAGCACGCACAACGATGGGCATGGTGAAATAGGCCTGTGTCCGACGATATAGCTGACCAACCAAAGATTAACGGGTCGGCCACACAATATATCGGGCATGTATTTTAAAGCAACCTCCCACATACATTGATGAATAAAGGTTTAAGTCTTTATAATCTATTGAATGAGGATCCCAACATACAGTACACCGATACAAGTGAGATCATTGTGGAAGGAGCAAAGGTACAGGGATCGAATATCGTAGACATCGTCCATGATCTGGACGTGCCTCTAAAATACGCAATACAATGATGGAGTAGGGAAAAAAGATGTTGAGAGGTTTTTGCGATAGCAGGAAGCTTATACACTTCATAAGCCTGTGAGAAAAGGGTTTAAAACAGCCATGACAACAGCTGCTTCGATTGACTCTATTTGGCAAGCAGATTTAACAGACATGCAAAGCTATTCAATGTATAATGATGGTTTCCGCTACATCCTATTCATAATATATGTATTCTCTAGATATCTGTGGCTAATTCCTCTGAAAAATAAATCGCCTGAAACAGTTGCTAAAGCCACCATAACAATGATGTTGGAAGAAAACAGGGTTCTTGTCTATTTTTGTACGGATATGGGGAAAGAATTTATAGGCCGAGCTTTACAAAACATGTTGACAGAGTTAAATATCAGCTACTGCACTACCAATTCTATATATAAGACATCTTTAGCTGAAAGAGTTCAATGTACCATAAACCGAAGCATGTACCGCTATTTTACACATAAAAACATATACAGATTTCTAGACATTCTGGAATCATTGGCCTCATCCTACAACCGCTCACACCATCGCACGACGGGGACAACACCTAATGAGATTTTAGAAAGAGGTGCGAGCACAGAGCCTGATGTGAGATTTGGAACACCACCACCATACTCTGCGCGTTTCAAAATCTATGATCATGTAAGGCTGTCGCGTTCGGGAAATAAATTCGCGAAAGGATTTGAGCAATGATGGACACGTGATGGACACTGTCCATCATTGTATTACGTTGAAGATTTGAATGGGGAAGAAATCGCAGGAGGGTTTTACCGCGAGGAGTTGCAGACAGTGACATTTAATTTAGGAAAAAATGTGTTTAAAATTTAGAAAATTTTAGGAAGCAAAGGTTCAGGATAGATAAGAATGTACCTGGTGAAATGGCTAGTGTACCCAGAAAACTTCAACACCTATGTAAAAGCTGATGCAATAATGAAGCTTAAATAGTATGCAACATGGCGCCTAGCCATTTCTACATCACACTACCGTCCTCCTCGTCCCTGTCTGTACATCCTAACAACAACCTGGCTAACTTTGTAACAGAACTCCATGGACTCATTGAATCGGGTCGTGGTTCGTATGAGGTGGGGATATGCGAAATTCAGCTGGACACCCTCTTTTTAAATATTGATTATAAAGATCCCGTTTTTACGATTCTTAGAGACCTTGATGAGCGTGAAAAAGCCAAGATAACTCGGTATGAAACTATACGTGTCGCCCTGACTGAGAATGCACGGTATTACAGTACAGTAGTAAAACTAGGTCCGGGCCGTTATGGTGCGGCTGAGGATGTTGTGAGAGACTTAAACGTACGTTTATAAAACTCAAATCTTACGGCTGATTTAATATACGAAATCGTAAACAAAGAAAACTCTACACATACTCTAATCCTAAAATCAAAGGCATCAGAAATATTAAAGACAAAGGGCTGTTCAAAATTATAATCTAGGGGCGATTTCGATCAGCCTTACAAAGAGATACCTTTCACGATGCAAAACATGACTTGTCCAGCCTAATGTATCAGATAAAATTGGAGAAATTAGTTGCTAGCTAAACACCACCAGACATGTGCTATATTTACAGCAATATATTGGAGCACCAGTTTGTTGAGGATACCCAGGCACGCCTGCTAGGCATTGCTTACATTCCCAACCATAGAGGGAAGAGTTTGAGTATTACATATGACAGGCCCTATTATGTGAGTGTCGCAACTAATATAATAACTAGGGCAGTCAAAAGTTGACCGAAAAAATTAAGAAAGTTGACCTTACGAATTGAAAAAATTGACTTATAAAGTTGCCTTTACTTTCAATAATAAAAACGATACTTTAATTACTTATTCTTGCTCTTCTACATCAGTTGACCGATTGTGGTAAATTATGAAGCATTTGCCAACATTTTCTGGCAAAAAATTGCGATCCTTACTTAATATATAATTTATTAAGCATGGAGAAAGATCTCTCTACAGCGGCAGTTGTTGGTTGACATTGCAAAAGCTGACCATAAACTGTTGGTGAGATTTCAGGTCTACTGAGGTTAATTATTTCACAAATACCATTCGTCTTGAGTCTTGTTTCAATGTATTGTTTGACTGAACACATATCTTCGCAAAGGTTGATAGAAGAAATGGTTTCATATGCCTCTCTAATGGTGCAATCAGATGCTTCCATCCTAGTCACTAAGCTAGCAATCAAACTATAATTCATTTTGATTGACATTAGTTGCTTTGGCAGTTTTTCATTAGCAACACTCTCTTTAGCCTTCTGAACAATGATTCCTTCATCTTCAAAATTCATGCTTCATGCTTGACCACAACACAACAAATCTGACAGTATAGCTCATTTTTTCCTGAACAAATGAATTCATTAGGATATTTGCAATTATAGCGCGCACTTTAGCAATAGAACTAACTGCAACTTTTGGCATTTTAAATATCTGAAATCAAAAGAAATCGAAATCAGTGAAATCACAAATCAGAAAAAATCACAAATCAAAAATGGTAACCAGTAACCACAATACATACAACACAACCACATCCAAAACCAGAACGGACATAACTGAATAAGACAAATACGAGCAGCGAAGTTGCCAGTTAACCAAAAAGATGCCAATTTTTAGTTATTTTAATTATTTATTCCAAAAAATTGACTTTATTTACCTCATTGGTATTTTTTGACCTAACAGGTAAAAGTTGACTTTTGGTTGACCTATTAACTTTGGTAATATACCCCCTACAGGTGTTTTTATTGCATTTTCAGTCGTTTCAGCGAAAAGTGCCCCAAAGGAAACAATTTGACTTTATTGACTTTTGACCGCCCTAATAATAACCAATATATCAATATATGTAAGAACGATTGAGGGAAAAAATTTCCCGTTCGGTGATGGGAGCTTAACAGTGAAGCTGCACTTTCGACGCACTGAGTTATAATGGACAGAAAGCATTTCACACTCAATCGAGGTGTGAGATACCTGCGTGGTAGTGGACTTGGATCCATTTTTTCAACCATACTACGTACAGCTGTCCCTTTGCTGAAGAGTGGTGCCAGATACATCAGTAGGAAAGCGTTACAATCAGGTCTTAACACGGCAGAAGACATATTGGCTGGGGCTAAACCTAAAGAAACTCTAAAAAAACAATTAAAGCGTACACGGGACGAAATCGTGAAGGATGCAAAGAGAAAAATGCGTGGTGGAAGGAAGAAGAAGAGGGCTGTCCGGAAGAATGGATTACCAGCACGTGGCATTAAACGTAAAAGGATATAAAAAAGAAGAAGTGTTCTAAGCGAGTGAAACCTATAGTTGTCCACTTTTTTGACTGATATAAGCTAAGGACATTGATCTCATGAATCATAGTTTGTTTACTACTTATCGCGAGAGGATGCACTATTTCTAACTCGTCATGGCACGATTCATCCATCCGTGTAGTTCACAATGTTGTAAATCGGAGCTGTCCCTCTTTAACATGCCCCCAACTCAAGTTTCTATTGAACACAGTGAATTTATTACAATTAACCCTTTAAAAACAATTAGTACCCCGAGTGCCCCTATAGAATTCGTGATACCCAGCTCAGGCCCTTACTTTTTTGACTCAAGCTGTATGCACATGTACGCTAAACTACGTATAGCCCATTCTGATGGAACGAACTGTGATGACAAATATGATGTATACCCTGAAACAAACTTTCTACACTCCATATTCAACTAGTGTGACGTATCTTTAAATCAGTTCAACGTATCGGCATGAACGAGGTACTATCACTTCTGAGACTATCTGGAAAATGTGCTGAACGTTTCCAAAGAAGCGAAGCTAAAGACGAAAGCAGTATAAAGGACAAATTTAATAGTTTTAAAAAGAAGATATATGAGTGTTTTGGACGTCTGCATACAGACTTCACATTCCAGGAGAAGTTGCTTGTTAATGGGGTGGATATGAGAATAAAGCTCACCCGCACGAATCCCGAAATCTATTTAAATCTCGATGCTGATGAAGAAGAAGGAGCAAAACCCGCTGTGATTCACATTATGGAGACGTACCTCCACGTAAGGCGAGTGAAATTAAGTTCACCAAAACAAATAGAAATTGAGAAAAATTTACTAAACGCCACAGTAAAATACCCAATTAACAGAGTACAGCTCAAACTATAGACGGTGCCAGCAGGGTTGGCATCGAAACAGATAGAAAACATAGCCCTGGGAAATCTACCTAAATGGATATTAATCGGAATGCAGGACCATGTTTCAGGTGAATGGAAAATATAAAAAGAATGCGTTTAAATTCGAGAATTTCGGCCTTAAAAGTATAACTCTATACGTTAATGGCGTTGCGTTTGGAGGAACATTGGATACGGACTACTTATCAGACCCTGTATTCACCCTTTGCGCGAGAGAATATCGTAATCTGGCCTATATTGCAGGTGATTGTGATGAGCTCGGGTTTGGGGTAACGCAAAACAAATTCATCGATCAATTTAACCTTTATCCTTTTGACATCACACTTGACTTATCTGCTAGTGTAAATACACAATTCAGTCCACAGCAGAGTGGAAACATCTCAGTCAGATTGGAATTCGCCAAGCCGATAGACGCGCCTAGTAGTGTACTAGTATACCTCGAGTCACAAGCCCTAATAGAAGTAGCCAGAATTAGGAGCGTTGTCACTGACTTTTAAAATGGACGCGAATACACTTCAGAAAGTAATGAATAGTGAACGAATGACACGTTCCAAATTTATCTGTGTTTGCGAAGAATGAAACATTGAAATTGCCAACTACGAGAGATTGCGTTAGTCTTATTGTGAACACAGATGGTTTTGGTAGTGAAGGGATTCATTTGTTAGCAATCTATTTTAAAAATAGGGACCGCATGTACTATTTTGATTCACTCGAGTGACCCTGTTATTGTAAAATTTCTCGAGCAGATGCATGTCCCGGAAATTGTATGGAATCCCTTCCTTCTACAAGGTTATTTTAGTAATACTTGCGGGATGTACTGCCTTTGATTTCTCATGCATATGTCACGTAGTAAGGAATTTATAAATTTGTAAAAATTATTCAACGAAATGACGAAATGATATGCAGACAGATTAAAAGCCGTTTTCCGATTGTGCGCACTCGTTGTATAGTATGATATTTTGTTCGTATATATATATATATTTGTATCCAATAATGTTATTTTTTATGTTCTGTAGCTTATTTAAGTTGGTTATTTTACTGAAAACAATTTCTTTCATTTAATATATTGCTGAAAATACATTGTCTCTTCTTCCCCGAAAAAAATATCGAAACATAAGAAAAAAATTTACATTATTTCATTAATAATTTGACAATCGCTGGGTTGACTGCTTGGTAAAACTGCTACCTCTATATTCCTGTCTTATAAAATTATTTAAAACTTGCAAAGGATTGCTCTAAAAAATTTCAACGAACCAAAACAGGACTTCAGCATAATATTCATTTCAAACTAATCTATAATTGCAGATACCTACTATTTAAATGAAGCATTTTTAATGTGATGAGATGAATTACTACAAGCCTCCATATATATGATGAAATAATCCAGAACAGTGCTCTTTCTCCTAATGACAGGCACACTAAATAAATAACCAGTTCGCGAATAATTGGCTACAAAAATAAAATTACTGGCATATAATTACTTACATTTCTACGGCAGTCCCTTGCGTCGGCTCGTAAGGAGTGTCATTGCAAAGATCATCAACGGTTTGCGTTGGAAATAATGCGTCCCGTTCGGCTGCATTAAAAAGATTAATTGTGGACAACGCGATAGTGTCTCCATCTTGATATAAATCCGGTAAACTGTAAAATTCTTGTGAATGACTCATGACGGAGGGAATGTTTATTCACTGGTGAAGATAACTACTGTGACTCCCAACTGAAAATACTAACTTTTATATGCATGATCCCAAGCACCCCCCCCCCCCCAAGAGACTAATAGGCGGTTCGTAAGTTTGATGATGATTGGTTTTCAATGTAACTGGGAGGGGCTATGTTAAATTTTGTGTACCAATCATAACACCTATATTACGGGTCCAAGCTTTGGACGTCCTGATTGGTAGACTAATGGTGTTTTTATCTTCTCTCCGTAGATTTAATGTTCACAACTCAAAGTGTATGAGGTCACTTGCATGCTCTGTTACGACAATATTTTGCATTAATATTTGCGCCCAGCCTATTCTCGGTTTTCCCAGTTTGGAACCCACCCCTTCATGCAATATCCCTCACCCATTTGCAACATTGATCAACATTTTCCACTTGAACTCTCTACCACGACAATATTTTGTATTATTATTTGAGGTCATCCTATTCGATCCTCAATTTTTCTCATTTTGGATAGGGAGATGGACAATTTGAGCGGCGGCAAGTCGTTACAGGAATATCTTCATCATAGCCCCTCAGCTCAGTACCACAGGAAACAGAATTAGCGCCGCTACTCTTCATAATCCTGACAGATCATTACCAGAGACAGCACAGTAACATCCGATGACACAAAGATCAATAGAAAATAAGAAATCTAGAAGATCTCTACAAGCATAATTTTTTTGTAGAGATACAACAGGAGTTAGTCATTTTTGTACAAAATGAAGTATAATAAAAAGATTAGTTTCAGAGTTCATCCGGGATCGAGACCCTGTGACGGCCGCCGGCAAGCGGGAAACGATCATCCTTCCACACAATTGTTTGGTAGATAAATGGGTACCCTGGGTGACCTAGTGGTTAAGACGCTGGGGTGCTGATCGGAGGTTAAGAGATCGAGGCCGGACGATGACTTGAAGTCTTGTTTGGCTGAATAATGGTGTTATTAAATTCTCCCCGTAGATTTAATGTTCATATCTCAAGGTGTACTGAGTGAATTGCCACTTGCAATCTCTACCACGATGGTTTCAAATATTTGCAAAATTAATATATGTTTGCGGTCATACTATTCTCAGCTTTCTCAAGATTCCTGACTTGTGGATTTGGTTTTATTTATATATATATATATATATATGTGTGTGTGTGTGTGTGTGTACAGCTCTCAGAATTAACTCTCTCTCTCTCTGTATAAATATAATTGAATTTAAAATTAAGTTTTTAACTTCAGGAGTAATAATAATGACTGGAACAATATATGGAGTCAGCGGTGGAAAATTCAGGTCTTTGAGACGAAATGTGGTTAAACTACATGACTTTGTAACCTTTTTGGATTTTGATGGATCCTCGTACAAATCAGGTACTGAGTATTACACCCTTTTTCCATGACAAAAGTAAATAGACACTTAAAATTTTATTCTATGAGAGAATATATATATATATATATTATATATATATATAATAATATATATATATATATAACTGTGTTATGTTAATTAAATCGTAGGGCTAATACAAAACAGTCTTATATAAAAATACCAAACATCCAGGATCAGCAAGTAAAATAAGGTGTGTGTGTTTGTGTATATGTGTGTGTGTGTGTTTAGCCCTGTACACACATTTTATTTATTCAAACGGAGCCGAGAATTCACTTTACGTACGTACACATCTAAGAGAAAGTACGCCTCACTCTCTCTCTAACTCTTTCGTGCACAGAGGAATGGCAAAAGTAAATAGACACTTTCGGAGAAGTTAGTTAAAATAAATATTGCTTTTCTTTTATATATAATAAGTGTGTACTGTTATTTTACAGGTATTTTTTTTATTGTTACTTAAATAAGTAATGTGTTTTAATTAGTTCGAGCAAATTAAGGAGAAAGTTTCTCTTGCCTTTAATAAATAAAAGTTAAAATAAATGGTGCAATCTGGCAACTCACCCTAATAAGGCACACCTGACCATAATTAAAATATATAGGGGTATCTGGCAACTCATGACCCTCTATATAACAGATGCTAGGCCCCTGGACTCTCATTATGCGACGGACTCCGGTGGAATAAAGAACTCTCTCCTCTCGCCTTCTTAGATTTGGGTTTAGGTTAGGTTTCCTTTTGGGGGTTGAGGACATCCCACCTTCTCCCCAAAGACCCTCCTCCTCCTTTCTCTCCCTCTCTTAGGTTAAGGTTACTCCTTTGGGGGAGGTCATCCTCCCTTCTCCCCCCAAATCTCCCCTCCCCCCCTTTGCATCATTGATTTGTTGCATAACCCTTTCCCCCTTTGCAGCATTGATTTGTTGCATACCCCCCTCCCCTTCATTACAGCTTGGGGGTAACCCCCTCCACTTGTTGCATAACCCCTCCCCCTTTGATGCAAACCTATTGCAACATCCTCCTCCCCTTTGCAACATTGATCAACATTTGCACTATTGCAGCATTCTTGCACTCTCCCATTTTGCGCCCATGCTACTAACCCCAGAGCTCCTGTTGCTAATTGTTTTATTAGTTTAAACGACGTTAATATTTTTAAAATGCCTGTCTAAACGGTTTTCAAACATATTAAAGCTGGTAGAGTTCACGACGGACGCTGGAAGATTATTCCATTCATCAATTACCTTAAACGTTATTACGAGTATTGCTATTATCGAAAATGAACAATGTCAAAATTTACGTTATCGATTTTATTAACGATTTTGAAAACTTCAATAAGCTCCCCCTTAATCTCCTAGTTTCGAGTGAATGCAAGTCAAACTCTTTAATCTTATCTTCGTAAGACTTGTTGCGTAGTGGTGACGGAATTAGTTTCGTGGCGCGTCGCTGAACCCTTTCCAACCTATCAATATCCTCACGCAAATACGGGCACCAAAACTGAACGGCATATTCTAAGTGAGGCCTGACTAGGGACTTGTTAAGGGGCAAAATAATATTCTTCGATTTAAATTCGAAATTACGCGCTATGAAGCGCGCAAGACTCCAGGTACTGGTTCCTAACTTTTAAATCCTTAGATACGCGTACGCCTAAATCTACTTCCTCGTCAACGCTCGCTAACAGTCTATTGTGTACGTGTAATTATTTTTACAAGAACCTATATGCAAAACATTACATTTGTCTACGTTAAAATGCATCTGCCATTTATCCATCCACTCCATAATCCTATCGTCTTGGAGACTATTTCTATCGTCCACGTTAAGAACTTTACTGCCTATTTTAGTATCGTCCGCGAATTTTGACACGTTACTGGTCAAGCCTACATCTATGTCGTTAATATAGATTACGAATAGCAGTGGGTCTAACACTGAACCCTGAGGGACACCGCTACCTACTTCCAACCACCACAATTCCCTACCATTAACAACGACCCTCTTTTCCTGGCACGAAGCCATTCCTCTAACCAGTTAGCTATCTGACCGCGGATACCGTGCGCTTTATCCTTCGCAATTAATCTTCTATGTGGAAGTGTATCGAACGCTTTTTTAAATATTATCTTCTTCATTAATCAAACATTATTAAAATTCTTAATTAGACATTACCATACTCGTATCACCCCCTTGAAAATAAGTTTTTCACTAGGAAAACTTATTAATATCGTTTAACAAATTCATTAATTTGTTCAACAAAGTTATTTATTTTGCAATTTTTTTTTATTTAACAAATTCAAAGTTAGAGATAGACAAGAATTAATTAGAATGACAAACTCCACACATCAGATATTTTGTATCATCATATAAAATCGAAAACAAACTTTATAATTTTCACATTTGCATAAAATAACACTTCACCCTAATAATCAAATTTACAACCTGTAACTAATCTATAACGTACCCAAAAAATAACGGAAATTTTTTTTACAGTGGCTAGACAAATTTCAAGTTCACAATCTATCCCAGCGATTCCTCATCAAAGATCGCTTTACATTTGAAACAATTATTTGTATAGTTATACAGTTACTATCAGGGCAACATAGAAAAATAAGAAAAAATAGTTTACATGAAATACTGACCAGAGCGCACATATTATTTCACGAAACACAAAACAATTATGGGCAATAATCGCACCCTTTCACTTCCAATTTCATTACATAATAATCAGTACATCAATTTTGCTGGACGTTGTTTAGATCACAATCCGCAGATAACAACGGACTTCAATTTTCAATCCTGCTCACTTCGCTAGAATGCAAGGGATTGCATCAACATGCAACACGTCAGCACGCTTTAGGTTGGTTCCGCTCTCTCTCCAAATGGCGAACAAAAAACAAGAGAGACGTCCAATTCTAAAAGGATCAGGGGGGGGGTAGATATACTGAAAGCGGGACCACGCGCCGGAATTGGACGAAATTTGCAATTCTAGAAGTCGACGAATCAACTCGCCTGTCTCTTCTCAACTTTTGTCGGTGAACGCTGCTCTTCCTACGTCCAGCTGAAAGACTCTTCCACTGGCAATAATCAAACGATCACTTCGCCGTAGGCAGTTTCGCAACAAACCTATTGTATGTCTGTATGAACAGTACAGCCTTAGACACCCGTCCAAGCTCTCGTGGCTTGCCTACCGCGTGCTAAAACACATTTAGCGAAGCTTCGAGCAACGTGACCAGCTACTGCTCGAAAAATATCAGTAGACCATCGAAACTGTTCTGTGCCAAGTCCCTGCAAATTTGGTTTCTCTTCCGAAACTGTCCTGCGCCAAATCTCTGCGCATTCGTTACTCTTCTCTTCCGAAACCGTCCTACTCCAAATCCCTGCTCATTTCAGCTTCTCTTCTCTTTCTCTCATCATCGGTGATCGATCACCTATCCGGTCGACTAAACTCAATGAATGGAATTTGGATCCAACTTAGTTGCCTCCAAATGGAGCCTCTCGAAATTTAATAAAAAAAAAAAAATTATTCGAAACATTTTTCTGTACTGCTTATCATTTCATATTTAATTTATCGAATTTTCTCGACAGTTCACTACGAAACAATAACTACAAATTTGCTCTGTCCAAATTCACGGAAAAAATGACAAATCTCAACATTTCGCAAAAATTTAATCACATGTAGCTACCAATAAGGTCACTTATGGCAGTTACAACGGAGAAGATAAAAAAAGTCATAAAACGCACGAAACAAAATTGTACAGTATAAATAAAAGTACCCATACATAGTAACCGTTATTATAATTTAAGAAATATTATTTTTCAAACTACCGTCAGAAATCACATCGATACATTTAAATACAAAAGACAAATATGAACCCCAGAAACTTCATGTCATCAATTCTTTGAAAATCACAAACCCCTCTTACACTTTGGGGGGGGGCACACTATAGACGCCACAAAAACGTTACTGGCTTTCTAAGAAGGCACCATTTCCGGATGAACACTCGAGCCACTGTTTCAACTGCATTAGTAAACCCGACTGAGGTTTTAAACAATAACAATTTTCCAAAACAGTTATTAAAAAAATTAAAAAATTAAAATATTACTACCGAAATTATTTTAATACATTAATTCCAACTCGAAAAGCTAAATTTCATAGGAATCCAACTCGTAATTCACAAATTACATCTGAGAGACAACTCTCCTTCAATAGAAAACCCAGTATGGTTTGTAAATTACAAAAATCCTATAATTTATCTTTTCCAATTGAAACCGCAAATTTACATCGTTATTTTAAATAAGAACAGATATTATGAACCCCAAAATACATGCAACCTACTATGTAAACAAACAAAACAGAACATTGCATAATGAGAGTGGTCGCTTTGTTTCTAAGCAAACCTCTATACAAATATTCCTAACCGAATGAAACTGCATTACATCCTGACATAATTTTGTAATAATTTCTATGGAAACGCCCGAACGACCCAAATTAAAATGTCAACCAAACACCCCTTATTGCAGTAAAATCTAAATTCAGAATAAAAATTTAACCATTGTCATTGAACTGGAAAAAAGACAAATAAATAAAAATCGGCCCACCTATAAAAATAAAAATGAATGAGTCTATAAAAAGTAAAAAAAACAAATTAATATATCAAAAGAATTTTCTACACCAATTCCTGTATTTGAAATAAAAATATGATAATTTGCAGATTTCGCAAAATATGTGTTCTAAAACTTGAGACATGCCAGTTTTAAGTCTATAATCAATAAATTCAACGTTACGCGTGGAAACAACAATAAAGAATTTAATTCATAACGTTTCCGCTTATTAAAGAAAAATCCTATGATTATTCATGTTCAATCAATTAAAATTTTGTTAAATAACTCTAAGAAAATACTAATAATAAATTTAAAAGGTACTATAATTTAATACTCAATAGACATATACCGTAGTGACGACCCATATTCGAACAATATTTTACGATAGGCCTAGAAACAACATCCTTCCAACCCCAACACAAATTTTAACTAGCCGTAATTTTATAAAATATCAGTCGGAATTTTTGTCTTGAAAATGAAGGATAGACAAAATGGACAACAAAACAGCCTACCTACCAAAATTAATGAGTATATATATATATATATATATATATTATATATATATATATATATACACGTCTAAGTTAACCTGTAAGTATATAATTAATGAGTACGTCTAAAAATAAAAATAAATTAATTGCTAAAAAAAATTTTTCCAAAATAATTACTCTATTCCAATTAAACAAATTTAGCTTATTTTGAAGTTTCACACAATTCTATATGGCACACCGTCCGAATTAAACCAGTCTAAACTAGTATTTTTGAGATTTATCTTTAGACTGCCACTTAAAAAATTAACTTAATCCTATAAAGCAAAGCAAAGCGAACCTTAAAATTTACTTTCGGCCTAAAATAAGCCTTTTAAATGTAACTTAATTATACATCCAGTCAAAAAACAACCTCAAAAACTACCTAATAAATTCTGTTAAATTTTGTTATTGAAATTCTAGAATTCACTACTATATATATATATATATATATATATATATATATATATATATATATATATATATATATATATATATATATATACCTAGAAATGTTTTACAAATTTACGCTCAAACATTTTTAACCTGACCATATAGAATGCGTATTTAAACTAACATAATTCACTTTCGTACATATTAAGCGTAAACTGTATTTATTAATCATTATTATTATTATTATCACAATCATTACTAATTCAAAAATTTTAAACACAAACAACATAGGCTGCTTTAAGACAAGAGTCAAAGTGGAAGAGACAAGACAAGAAACGAAAAGAAACGAAACGAGCCACTCAGACAGCACGATCAATTTTGAAAAACTTCCTCTCCGACGGACCGAACGAAATTTAAAGAAATAACGACTCTCGAATTGACTGTGTCGCGAACAGACGACTATGAGCAATACTGAGTCAGACGTAAATTTTTCGACCGACTCACTGAACCACGACTAAAAGAAATTTTGAGTCACTAGACTGCAAAACCTAACGAAACCGTACGATGAAAAATTGAACAAACGAACATTTCAGAATGAAACGGACTTCCACAAAAACAAAGAAAAAAAACAAATGAAATTTTTAGGAGCGAAGTTTGTAAGGGACGCTACAAGGAAGTCGAAGGCGAGGCGCCATTTTGAATTACCTTGACCATGAAATTGAAGGAATGGAAATCGAAATTTGCCTGCAAACGGGGGGGGGGGGTACACTTTGCATTTTGATATTTTAATAATCGAGACAGAATATTCACTAATGCTATAAACTATGATACCGGACCGGAACCATTTTAAATCGAACTAAGAGGCTCGTGGGTAAGCCCCATACGAAATATGATGTAGGCCCACCGCTAGCCACCAAAAATCTAGTGATCACGCTTTTATTCATTATTATAATTTCTTGTTTATTTTATTTTCTACTCTTTATTTCATTTATCTGCTATCGTTAATCATTCTCTGAACACTCGTTTTCCCAATACTGTATAAATGCGTTATAATGCGTGGTAGCCGGCCGAGCTAGCACAAAACCGTTAGCCTAATGCAAGGGGGAAGGGAGAATTAATTAACACGCTATTTCAGTTTTTATACTTTATTTAATTACCGAAATGACTTTTAATAAATGGGGGGACGCGAATGGGAATTTATTATATTATTTTAGTCGGAGAGTAATACGAAAGAATATTCCTACTTTAAACTACATTGTCACACACACAAAACGCCCTATTCAGCTCTCGCTGTCCGAATGACTGGAGGGTATTTTTAGAAACCCAGCCTTCGCGGGCCGACTCCTTGTGTTGCCCATTCGTACTTAATAATTTTACTAAACAAACCATCATTTATCTTAATTTTTACATATTAAATATTATTATGTTCTACATTAATCAAACATTAAAATTCTTAATTAGTCATTACTATAAGAGTACAAGGCTCCAATATCGTTGATATTGTTCATGATCTGGTGAGAAAGTGGGACAGACCAGCACCAACAGGATAGAAGCATATTAAAGCAAGACTACAACAAATAAATGTCCCCAAAACATTGATAGGAAATCTGAATAGGTTAAAAGACTTGGACCAGGTCACGCATGTGTCACAACTGAGTACGCCATCACCCCCAGTAGTATCAGTGTCTCTGAAGAGGAGAAAGAAGAGAACAAACAGTCAACCCTACCCACGTGCTTCTAATATACGGAAATGGCTAACACATTAAGTAAACGCTATTATGACATTTCTAACCCCGCCTCCTACGGTGGCATTAATAGATTGTACAGAGGTGTTTACTGAGTAAGGAAAAAAGATGTTGAGAGATTTTTGCGCGGGCAGGATGCTTATACACTTCATAAACCGGTGAGAAAAAGGTTTAAAACGGCCAAGACAACAGCTGCCTCGAGTGACTCTATTTGGCAGGCTGATTTAACAGACATGCAAAGATATTCAGTGTATAACGACGGTTACTGCTACATCCTATTCATAATAGACGTATTCTCTAGATACCTGTGGTTAATACCTCTGAAAAATAAACCACCTTAAACAGTTGCTAAAGCGACCAAAACGTTGACGTTGAAAGAAAATAGGATTCCTGGCTATTTTTGTACGGATATGGGGAAAGAATTTACAGGACGCGCTTTTCAGAACATGCTGGCAGAGTTTAATATCAGCTATTACACTACCAATTCTATACATAAGGCCTCTTTAGCTGAAAGAGTTCAACGTACCATAAAGGAACGCATGCACCGATATTTTACACATGAAAACACATACACATATATAAACGTTCTCTGCTCATTGGCCTCATCCTACAACCGCTCACATCACCGTACGATTGGCACAACGCCTAACGAAGTTTTAGAAAGAGGTACGCGTCCAGAGGTGAGAAGAGATGCACCACCAAACTCTGCGCGCTTCACAATTAATGATTATGTAAGGCTATCACGTTCGGATAATAAATTCGCGAAGGGATTTGAGCAAGGATGGACGCGCGAGATTTTTAAAGTTAGGGCTATGAGACCTAAAGTGAGGTAATGATGTATTACAATGAAGATTTGAATGGGGAAGAAATCGCAGGAGGGTTTTACCGCGAGGAGTTGCAGAAAGTGGCATTTAATTTAGGAAAAAACGTGTTTAAAATTGAGAAAATTATAGGTAGCAAAGGCTCAGGAAAGAGAAAAATGTACCTGGTGAAATGGCTGGGTTACCCAGAAAGCTTCAACACCTATATAAAAGCTGCTGCAATAATGAAGCTTAAATAGTATGCAACATGGCCTGACCGTTTCTACGTCACACTCCCGTCCTCCTCGTCCCTGTCTGTACACCCTAACAACACCCTCGCCAACTTTGTGACAGAACTCCATGGACCCATTGAATTGGAGCGTGATTCGTATGAGGTGGGGTTATGTGAACTTCAGTTAGCCACCAAATTTTTAACTCTTGAAAATGAACAAATCATATTTCTGATCCATAGAAGAAACGATGAGTGCGAAAAAATAGGCATAACCTTAGAAAATACTATTCGTTCAACCCTATGCGGTGAGGACTATAGCACAAATGTATCGCTAGGAATCGGGCATTATGATACAGCCATGGAGAATGTGACGGGTTTAACTAGTCTTGAAAAGTCGTAATTGACAAACGATTTACTTTGTGAAGTCGTAAACATAGACACGACTGCATGCACATTGAAGCTAAAGTCAACGCTTAGTAGAAATATTAAAGATAAAGAACTGTTCACAATTGTGGCTGAGGACCGATATAGCGCAGCCTTCCAAAGAGATACCTTTCACGAGGCACAGCATGATTTGTCCAGCTTAATGTATCAATTGAAGATGGAGAAGTTGGGTGAAAGCTCTCCGCCCCCAGGCATGTGCTATATTTACAGCAATATTGTAGAGCACCAATTTGTTGGGGACACTCAGGCACGTCTGCTGCTCATTACGTACATCCCCAACCATAGAGGGAAAAGTTTGAGCATTACATATGACAAGCCCCATTATGTAAATGTTGCGACTAATCTATTAACCAACATTTCAATATATATAAGAACGATTGAGGGAAAAAATTTCCCATTCGGTGATGGGAGCTTAACAGTGAAACTACACTTTCGCCGTTTATAATGACTCGAAGACCGTTCGCAGTATACCGAGGAGTGCGGTACCAGCGTGGGAGTGGCCTTGGTTCCATTTTTTCATCCATACTACGCACCGCTGTCCCCCTGTTGAAGAGAGGGGCCAGGTATCTAGGGCGGAAATCGTTACAAGCAGTGTTTAACGCGGCAGAAGACATAATGGGTGGAACTAAGCTTATAGAAGCTATAAAAAAACATTTAAAACGTACAAGGGATGAAATCATCAAAGATGCAAAGACAAAAATGCGTGGCGGCGGAAAGAAGAGATCTACCAGAAAGAAAGGGTTACCATCACGTGGCATTAAACGTAAAAGGAAACCGAAAAAGAAGTGCTCTAAGCGCATGAAACCTATGGCTGATCATTTTTTTAACTGATATAAACTGAGGACACTACTCTCACGAGTCATAGACTGACTAATACTTGTCGTGGGAGGTGGTACTATTTCTGACCCGTCATGGCACGTTTCATTCATCCGTGTAGTTCACAATGCTGTAAATCAGAACTGTCCCTCTTTGATATGCCCCCCCACTCAGGTCTCTATTGAGCATATTGACTTTATTACAATTAACCCATTAAACACAATTAGTTCACCCAGTGCCCCTATAGAATTCGTGATACCCAACTGAGGCCCTTACTTTTTTGATCCGAGCTGCATGCACATGTATGCTAAATTGCGTATAGCCCATTCTGATGGGACTGACTGCGATGATAGTTACTCTGCCTACCCTGAAACCAACTTTTTACACTCCATTTTCAGCCAGTGTGAAGTGTATTTAAACCAGGTTAACATCTCGGCAGGTACGGGGTACTACCACCTACGAGCCTATCTGGAAAATGTCCTCAACTTTTCAAAAGAAGCGAAGGAAACCTTTTTAACAGCGGAGGAGTATTACACACTAAAATGAAAATGGAATAAAGGATAAATTTAAAAATTCTAAAAAAAAATATACGAATGTTTTGGGTGCTTGCATACAGACTTTACATTCCAGGAGAAGTTGCTTATGAACGGGGTGGATATGAAGTTGAAGCTTACCCTGACGATTCCTGAGATCTGCGTAAATCTGGGGTCTGATCAAGAAGAAGGCGCGAAACCCGTTGCGATACACATCATGGAAACGTATTTGCGTATACGCCATTCGAAATTAAGCTCCCCGAAACAAATAGAAATTGAGAAAGACTTAATACACGCCACAGTAAAATACCCAATTAACAGGGTACAGATCAAACTGTACACGGTCCCCGCAGGGCTGGCGTCGAAGCAGATAGAAAACGTCGCCCTAGGCGTCCTACCTAAAAGGATATTAATTGGCATGCAGGACCACGCCTCGACGAATGGAAAATATAAAAAGAGTGCCTTTAAATTCGAGAATTTCGGCCTTAAAAATATTACTCTACTCGTAAATGGGGTTGCTCTGGGAGGGACATTGAATACGGACTACTCATCAGATGCCGTGTTCCGGCTCTGCGAGAGAGCATATAGTAGTCTAGCTCATAATACAGGCGCCTGTGACGAGCTTGGTTTTGGCGTAACGCAGAAAGAATTTGTCGAAGAATTTAACATTTATTCATTTGATATTACGCCGGAGTTGTCGGCTGGCACAGATACGCATTTAAGCCCATAGCAGAGTGGGAATATCTCAGTTAGGTTGGAATTTGCCAAGCCTATTGCGCCTATAAGTGTACTAGTTTACCTCGAGGCACAGGCACTAATAGAAGTTGATCGCTTCAGGAACGTGGTCACAGACTTTTAGAATGGATGCGCGTACACTCCAGAGAGGATGAAAAGTGACCATTTCGCGCGCTCAAAATTTATGGGAGTGTTCGCGAAGAATGAAATATTAAATCTGCCAAGTTCGAGAAATTGGTACGGGATTATCGTTAACACTGACATTGTGAGGGGTCAGGGGATTCATTGGTTTGCAATCTATTTTAAAAATAGGGAAATAATGTACTATTTTGATTCACTCGGATTTCCGCCATGGAATGATTCGGCAATTGTGAAGTTTATATCCCAACTAGGTGTGCCTGAGATTATTTGGTCCCCATATCGTTTCCAAGGATATTTTACTGAAACATATGGATTGCATTCCATTTTATTTCTCATGCACATGTCACGTGGGAAGTGTTTTATGAATTTTTAAAAATTATTCGATTTCTGCGACACAGAGCTAAACAATAAAAGTGTATTCAAACAGATAAAAAAAAGGGTCCCATATGTTAGCACACCCTGTAATGTGTAAAGCTGTATATACATTTGTAACTGTAGACATTAAGACTTGTGTATCAGATACTGATCCCGTTCTGTACATGTTTTCTACCATTTAATAAATGAAAATATATTGCGTTGTGTTCTTAACCTCAAAAATACTTACATTATCTCCTCTATGACCTGGCACTCGCTGTATTTAGATCACAGGTTTGGCTGGGGGGAGAAGCACCCCTTTTCCTTTATCCGCCTTTCAACAAAAGTAGCTATATCACTCCCTAGCTCGGTTTCACCCCTGTAACGAGAAATAAAGAATAAGATATATATATATATATATATGAAAATTATTTCACGAAAGTAACACGTGAAAAATATTTATGATGAATAAAACCACGAAGGAAAGGAAACACAAAATGGTGCTCAAGCGCTTTCGTTTAATGACATCCTCAGGAACACTGAAGTACATAAAAGGGTTACAGCCTATATATAGGTTACAGAAAGAAATAAAAAAAATAAATAAAAATAAAAATAAATAATGTACATTATATATATATATACCTCTATATATATATATATATATATGTATGCAATAAACGGAGAAGTAAAAATTAAAAATTAAAGGATTATCAGAGAGGCATACAGATTTGTAAGGAAAAAATATCGATTTTTAGCACAAGATCAAATGAATTTTAAAAATACAAATTTATACTGGAAATCTGCCAGGGTTTTAACACTCTGCCTTTTATGGTTAAGTTTCGATGTATGTAAAAATAAAATGAAAATTAAAAGTTAATAAAGTAGCATACAAGTTTACCAAAGATTTAGCGTTCTACCCTTCTTATCTAAATCTGTTTTGAAGGAATTCAAAACAACAGGATCGAGTTGAAAAAGACCTTTGCTTATGTTGAAGTTATTTGAAAGTTGGATAATGGCAGACTCAAGAATATTTCTATTAACAATGTTGCTAGAGTGGAATAAAACTGAAGCATTATTCCAATCAATACCGTGGGATAACTCTGACAAATGGACAAAAAGGGCACTGGACAACTGTCCTGTTCTAACGGAATACTGATGCTGTTTTATACGTGTGTGCAAATCCTTTCCCGTCTGACCTATGTAAAAGGAATCACATTGTTTACAACCAATTTTATAGATAATGCCTGAATTATTGGTAGGTCTATTTTTTACTATATTTTTCACAATATTGTTATATGAAAATACTACATTAATATCCAAAAGTTTAAGTACATTAGCAATGCCTAAAAAGCCCCGGAAAAATGGAAGTACTAAAATATTTTTTGACAAAGTACGAGTGTTATTATTGACACGATAGAAAGTTCGTTTTGCCTTGTTGAGACAAGATTCCATAAACGCAGATGGATAACACAGATCACTTCCAATACTGTTGATTTTTTCCAATTCGGCATCGATGTATTCCGGACTGGCGATCGTTTTTGAAAGTGAATTTACAGTCTTTGATGCAAAGCTTAATAAGTTCCAAAACAATGTGTGAAGGTAGTGGCAGGTCATACTTATGTAATTCTTGGGAGAGAAAGTCAAGCATATCGTCAATTGGCACTTTTGTAAACATTGAACAAACGTCAAAACTGATCAATCTATCGTTAGTTTCAGTACGTGCATTATTCAATTTTTCAGTAAGATCCATGGAATTTTTTACATGTGAATCAGAGATAGTTCCGAGAATGGGGGACAAGACTTTGACAAGCCATTTGGAGAGTTTATAAGTAATAGAGCCCACCGAGCTAATAATAGGGCGCATAGGGTTGCCAGGTTTGTGGGTTTTAATAAGACCGTACAGGTAGGGCAGAGAAGGTGAAGTGGACATGAAAAGCGGAATTAAGTCCTTATGATCTTTGAGAATGCGTTTCAAGCCACTATTAAATGATTTGATGACGTCATCCTGCGGGTTCTTCCTAAGTTTGCTGTATGTGGCGGGGTCCTGGAGAAGCTCGTTCATCTTTCCGATGTAGTCCACTTTGTCCATAATAACTATGGTGTTAGCCTTGTCTGCTTTAGTAATATGGAGCTCCCCATCTTTTTTTAATTGTGAGAGGCTATTGCGAAAACGTTTAGGAAAGTTATCTTCGTAATTACTATTCGCCGCACTATAAACGAGGCCTTTAACTATGTTAAACAAATACTTCACTTCGTAACATTTTGGATCGAAAAATTAAAAGTCTCATTCGAAATAGTCAGTGGAGTAAAAAAGCAAGCTCAAAGTGTGTTTTGAACCTTTCTTCGAAAAACATTAGTGACGATGCAAAAAGTGCCGTTGGATATGGTATGTCCTTTTTTATTGTTAAAAAACCTTCGGCTTTACAAATTTGTTACAGTCTCGCGTGTTTTGAAAAACAGTGTAATCTCCCTCAGTATTTGTTTAACATAGTTAAAGGCCTCGTTTATAGTGCGGCGAATAGTAATTACGAAGATAACTTTCCTAAACGTTTTCGCAATAGCCTCTCACAATTAAAAAAAGATGGGGAGCTCCATATTACTAAAGCAGACAAGGCTAACACCATAGTTATTATGGACAAAGTGGACTACATCGGAAAGATGAACGAGCTTCTCCAGGACCCCGCCACATACAGCAAACTTAGGAAGAACCCGCAGGATGACGTCATCAAATCATTTAATAGTGGCTTGAAACGCATTCTCAAAGATCATAAGGACTTAATTCCGCTTTTCATGTCCACTTCACCTTCTCTGCCCTACCTGTACGGTCTTATTAAAACCCACAAACCTGGCAACCCTATGCGCCCTATTATTAGCTCGGTGGGCTCTATTACTTATAAACTCTCCAAATGGCTTGTCAAAGTCTTGTCCCCCATTCTCGGAACTATCTCTGATTCACATGTAAAAAATTCCATGGATCTTACTGAAAAATTGAATAATGCACGTACTGAAACTAACGATAGATCGATCAGTTTTGACGTTTGTTCATTGTTTACAAAAGTGCCGATTGACGATATGCTTGACTTTCTCTCCCAAGAATTACATAAGTATGACCTGCCACTACCTTCACACATTGTTTTGGAACTTATTAAGCTTTGCATCAAAGACTGTAAATTCACTTTCAATAACGAGTATTATCAACAAGTTTTTGGGATGGCCATGGGCAACCCCTTATCGCCCCTCCTCTCCAATATTTATATGGAGTTTTTCGAAATTACTTACATTCCGAGAATCCTGGGGGTTGGCATCCCTTGGTTGCGGTACGTCGACAATATTTTGTGTATCTGGCCCATGAATCGTGACCTGGATAACTTCCTCCTTCATTTAAATGATCAAGTCCCCTCCATTAAGTTTACTTTAGAAGTGGAACAAGACAATTCAATCCCATTTTTGGATGTGCGTGTACATAGGGAAAGCCCAGGTTTTAAGTTTAGTATCTATCGGAAAACAACAAACAATTTGTCCTACGTACACTTTTACTCGGGACATGACACCCCAACTAAGAAGGCCATTTTTTCATCAATGTTTCTCCGCGCCCTTAGGATCGCCAGTCCGGAATACATCGATGCCGAATTGGAAAAAATCAACGGTATTGGAAGTGATCTGTGTTATCCATCTGCGTTTATGGAGTCTTGTCTCAACAAGGCAAAACAAACTTTCTATCGTGTCAATAATAACACTCGTACTTTGTCAAAAAATATTTTAGTACTTCCATTTTTCCGGGGCTTTTTAGGCATTGCTAATGTACTTAAACTTTTGGATATTAATGTAGTATTTTCATATAACAATATTGTGAAAAATATCAGTAAAAAATAGCCCTACCAATAATTCAGGCATTATCTATAAAATTGGTTGTAAACAATGTGATTCCTTTCACATAGGTCAGACGGGAAAGGATTTGCACACACGTATAAAACAGCATCAATATTCCGTTAGAACAGGACAGTTGTCCAGTGCCCTTTTTGTCCATTTGTCAGAGTTATCCCACGGTATTGATTGGAATAATGCTTCAGTTTTATTCCACTCTAGCAACATTGTTAATAGAAATATTCTTGAGTCTGCCATTATCCAACTTTCAAATAACTTCAACATAAGCAAAGGTCTTTTTCAACTCGATCCTGTTGTTTTGAATTCCTTCAAAACAGATTTAGATAAGAAGGGTAGAACGCTAAATCTTTGGTAAACTTGTATGCTACTTTATTAACTTTTAATTTTCATTTTATTCTTACATACATCAAAACTTAACCATAAAAGGCAGTGTTAAAACCCGGGCAGATTTCCAGTATAAATTTGTATTTTTAAAATTCATTTAATCTTGTGCTAAAAATCGATATTTTTTCCTTACAAATCTGTATGCCTCTCTGATAATCCTTTAATTTTTAATTTTTACTTCTCCGTTTATTGCGTACATATATATATATATATATATATATATATATATATATATATATATATTTATATATATATATATATAGGTGTATATATATATATATATATTATTTATTTTTCTTTTTTTTCTTTTTTTCTGTAACCTATATATAGGCTGTAACCCTTTTATGTACTTCAGTGTTCCTGAGGATGTCATTAGACGAAAGCGCTTGAGCACCATTTTGTGTTTCCTTTCCTTCGTGGTTTTATTCATCATATATATATATATATATGTATATTATATATATATATATATATATAGAGAGAGAGAGAGAGAGAGAGAGAGAGAGAGAGAGAGAGAGAGAGAGAGAAACAGACAATAGTTAAAAATATTTTTCAAAACTCGTTTATTGCAGTTTGGTAATTTAAAAATCCTACTGCGTTGCTGAATTATCGTGAAAAATATTAAAGCTCCATTACGAATTTGAATGCAGATAAATCATAAAAGCTTTGGCCACCATATACAGTATATGTACCGGGTGGCCCAAAAAAAATGGCACCAATTGTGAGAAGTGATATCTCAATAACCATTGCAGCTAGGGACTTAAAAAAACAACCAAATGAAAGATAATTCTTTTCTCTTTAAATACTTATTCTATGGCTTGATGGTTATAAGCCCATATAATGCCAGAAATTGGCTTCCAAAAAGAAAATATAAAAAAAAAAGTTGCGCATTTATATTTATTCCTTGATCCTAATTTTAAATGAAATTTTTCTATTCCAGACCCCTCAAGATGGGATTGAGAGAATCTGATAAGAACATTATACAAGCACTACGTGAAGAAAAAGGATATTCATTAAACATAATCCTTTACGAATTTCCAAATAGAAATTGGAAAAAAAGAACTGTGGCACATTTTTTACAAAAACTTAAAGAAACCGGCAGCAGTCAACGGCGTCCGGGAAGTGGTCGATCAGAAACTATTAGAACGCCAGAAAACATTGAAAAAGTAAATGAAATGGTTTTAAGTCAAGAGGAACAACCGGGAACAAGTAAAAGTGAACGTGAAGTTGCGAAAGAAACCGGGATTTCACGTTCATCAGTACAGCGAATAATTCGCTGTACTGATGAACGTGAAATTCCGGTTTCTTTCGCAACTTCACGTTCACTTTTACTTGTTCCCGGTTGTTCCTCTTGACTTAAAACCATTTCATTTACTTTTTCAATGTTTTCTGGCGTTCTAATAGTTTCTGGTCGACCACTTCCCAGACGCCGTTGACTGCTGCCGGTTTCTTTAAGTTTTTGTAAAAAATGTGCCACAGTTCTTTTTTTCCAATTTCTATTTGGAAATTCGTAAAGGATTATGTTTAATGAATATCCTTTTTCTTCACGTAGTGCTTGTATAATGTTCTTATCAGATTCTCTCAATCCCATCTTGAGGGGTCTGGAATAGAAAAATTTCATTTAAAATTAGGATCAAGGAATAAATATAAATGCGCAACTGTTTTTTTAATATTTTTTGTTTGGAAGCCAATTTCTGGCATTATATGGGCTTATAACCATCAAGCCATAGAATAAGTATTTAAAGAGAAAAGAATTATCTTTCATTTGGTTGTTTTTGTAAGTCCCTAGCTGCAATGGTTATTGAGATATCACTTCTCAAAATTGGTGCCATTTTTTTTGGGCCACCCGATATATTTAAATATATATGTATGTATATTATATACATATAAATATATATATAATTAGGGTATGGATATGGAGACGATCATTAGACACGGGAGAAATACCGGGCATCCTGAAGAGCGCGAACATAGTCCCAATATATAAAGGAGGAGATCGATCCCAGGCCAAAAACTATAGGCCAGTGTCGCTTACATCTCATCTCACTAAAATATTTGAAAGAATAGTTAGACAGAAAATCTGACTTTTTGGAAACTCAGAAAAAATTCAATGATAACCAACACGGGTTTCGATCAGGCAGATCATGCCTATCACAACTAATGGAACACTACAACAACATTATTGATTCACTTGAAAGTAATGAAAACTATGATGTACTGTACACAGACTTTGCTAAAGCGTTCGAGAAGTGTGACCACGGAATCATAATACATAAACTGAAATATATGGGAATAACAGGAAAAGTAGGGAAATGGATATATAATTTCCTTAGTGAGCGGAGGCAAGTCGTTACAGTACAAGGAGTATCTTCACCAGAATCAGAGGTCCTCAGCTCAGTACCACAAGGAACAGTATTAGCTCCACTACTCTTCATAATCATGCTAACTGACATAGATGAGGACGTTACCAGAGACAGCACAGTAACATCCTTTGCGGATGACACAAAGATCAGTAGAAAAATAAGAAACCCAGAAGACATAGGATCTCTACAAACCGACATAAACAAAATCTACAAGTGGACTGAAGACAACAATATGAAGTTTAACACCGAGAAATTTCAGCTATTACGGTACGGAAAAAGAGAAGACCTAAAGTGCATGGAATATTATACCCCAAATGGACAGGAAATTCAGAGAAATTCCAGAGCAAAAGATTTAGGGGTTGTAATGACAGATGATGCGAAATTTGAAACACAAAATAAGATAGCAGTAAACAGAGCAAAGAGAATAACGGGTCAGATATTGAGAACCTTTAAACGAAGGGATAGGAATGTAATGATTCCTCTACTGAAAACCCTGATCATACCCAAATTAGAATACTGCTCGGTCCTAACTTCCCCATATAAAAAAGAAGACATTAGACAGCTGGAGGGGATCCAAAGAAGCTTCACAGCCAAGATCAATGGGTGCAAAGAACTAAATTACTGGGAAAGGTTACGAGAACTAGACCTATATTCACTGGAAAGGAGAAGAGAGAGATACACCATTATTTACACTTGGAAAATAATGGAGAAACTAGTCCCTAATCTTACTCTGAATCCCATAACTCCCCAAACAACGATGGAAAGTAGAAGCGGTAGACTGTGTCGTATTCCCAAATTGAAGGCGAGACAGGGAACATCCTTAACCCAGAAAGAAAATAGTTTTGTAGTGAGAGGACCAAAACTGTTTAATCAGTTGCCCAAAGGCCTAAGAAACACGAAGGGAGTTGCAGTGGAAATCTTCAAAAGAAGACTAGACGCCTGGCTCAGAACAATCCCCGATGAGCCGGGCGTACCTGGCTATGTGAGGTGGAGAGCGCAAGAATCCAACTCACTACTTCACCAGGCCAACTCGAGAGGAGGGGCGACAAGCTTGACCTTCGCGAAATGAGAAATCATCGCGCGGAACCTTTGTAAGGTTGTAAGGTAAGGGTGTGCCTAAAATTGCAACTTCAAAATTTTGTAACGACCAGGATGTAATTTTTTTGTATTCAGTGCAAAAACATAATTTACAAAATCTTATCAAAATTGAACAGTATTTAGGACTTGCTCAAAGATGTTGAACTTTAAATATATTTACCTTTAATTAACATAAACATTTACTTCCAATTAACATAAAAATTTACCTTTAATTAACATAAACATTTACTTTCAATTACATAAAAATTTACCTTTAATTTTATTTACCTTTAATTAACATAAACATTTACTTTCAATTAACATAAAAAATTACCTTTAATTAACATAAACATTTACTTTCAATTACATAAAAATTTACCTTTAATTTTATTTACCTTTAATTAACATAAACATTTACTTTCACTTAACATAAAAATTTACCTTTAATTAACATAAACATTTACTTTCAATTACATAAAAATTTACCTTTAATTTTATTTACCTTTAATTAACATAAACATTTACTTTCAATTAACATAAAAATTTACCTTTAATTAACATAAACATTTACTTTCAATTACATAAAAATTTACCTTTAATTTTATTTACCTTTAATTAACATAAACATTTACTTTCAATTAACATAAAAATTTACCTTTAATTAACATAAACATTTACTTTCAATTAACATAAAAATTTACCTTGAATTAACATAAACATTTAATTTCAATTACATAAAAATTTACCTTTAATTTTATTTACCTTTAATTAACATAAACATTTACTTTCAATTACATAAAAATTTACCTTTAATTTTATTTACCTTTAATTAACATAAACATTTACTTTCAATTAACATGAAAATTTACCTTTAATTTTATTTACCTTTAATTAACAAACATTTACTTTCAATAACATTAACACTTAGCTTTAATCAACATTTTTGACAGCCTCATCAAACTTCTTTCGATGATACTCAACCACTTGAAGAAGGAACTGTTTCTGTTCCTCGTCACGAGTAAGGCTTTCATTGAAGGATTGCATGAGAGCAACTCCTCGTTCTGCCAAATCATTTGTTACTCTAAGAGATGACACAATTGCTTGAGCTTCATTGTAGGTTGCATCACTGGACCAGTCTGCGGGGTCTTTACCGAGAAAGGTTTCATCAATTCCTAAAATACTAAAGAAGTTTTTAGTTGATTTTGTCACAAAGTCAGCCAATGAACATGAAGAAAATTTTTTTATAGGGGGAATCCTCTTTGGAGGCTCTTCGGAACCTTGTTGCACTCTCATGTTATAAATCATGTTTCTCTTCTCTTCATGGGATACTTTATTGTCAAAAAAACTTAGACCTACTGATATCTCAGATAAATACCACAAATGTCGTGAGAATGCAGTCAAAGCAACAGTTGAAACTTCTTTGTCAGCGTAGTCTTCAAGTGTTTTTAGAAGCATGAGATCGTTTCTTAGAACATCACAAGATGACGTACATGTAAACCAATATTTAATGTACACAGTTGTGACGAACAGTGACACTCGTAACAAGTGATCTGCTAACATTCTGACATAGGAGAGGCGGGATCCCCTAATTGCAGTTTGACGGTGCTGAACAAAATATTGTTCTTGGAAAAGGCACATTTTTATGGCATAAATTGCTTGTGCCATCCATCGAGCTCGGTGTACTGCTCCAGGTTTACGAAAAGTGATGCCTTGGGAGGGAGTACCTCCAAGGAATATAATGGAGAGTTCTAGGAGCTCTTGATAGTCTCCCCGAAGCTGTTTTGACTGCAACTGCTGAAGAGCAAATGCAATTAGACCTTTTCTCCTTTCTTCTTCTACCATGTTACCAGTATTTATATTAAGTAGAGTTTTATACTGCGTTTTATCAATATGAGGCCAAGATTCACGGAAATGAGAAAAAAATTCAATATTAGGTGACCTACCAGCATCATGCAGAGAAAATACTTTCTCTAACATAATTTCAAATATGTGATGGCGGCATGCAAGACTCAGCAGATATTTCTCTAATTCTGTTTCAGTTTTAAGGCAAACCCCACCTTTCAATCCAGTATTAGTTGGTGCAGTGTCAAAACACAATGCAACTATTCTATTTTCTAGTCCCCATTTTCTTATTTCTGTCAGACAAGCATCAGCAATACCAGAAGCATTCCCAGTATTGAACTTTGGAACAGCAAGTAATTTTGTAATATCTTTACCAGACACTAAAATTGGTAAACGCTCTAGTCTTCTGAACAGCTCCAGTATAATCATCCATAATTTTTCCATCCCAGTGGAGAGTAAGGGGTACTTTTGGATCAAAAGATGCTCGAATTTCTGCTGCTAGAGATTCACGATGTTTGTTTCTGGCTCGATGAATTGTTCTGTGACTAATCTGTAACTCACTTCTGGGAGCTCTGAGCAAATTAGATGAAGCCATTGCTGAGAAAACGTGAACAGCATTTCTGCTACTTATTTTTGTTCGATCTAGTGCTGCAGCAACTTCTTGCGTAACAACTTGAACACGACCTCTTTTAGAACACCTAGACAAAACAGCCTTATGAGCAATCTCTTGATCAAAATCAGCATGATCACTTTTATCAGATGATTCTCCTGATGATTCTAATTCTATCGATTCATTAATTGTTGCTGCTGATGATGTATATGCTTCCTGCAAATATTTCTGTTTCTCTTTTGCCTTTCATATGCTAGTGATCGCTCAATTCTGCTAGCTTCTTTCTTTGAAAGTTTCATGTCTACTCCTATCATTGATCCACGACGGCCTTTTTCTCTTTGACCTTGTAAGAATAAGCGATCTTCCTCAATCTTAATCAAACTCATGGCATCCTGGTGTGCAATATCAAATAAATCATCCAGTGACTCGCCAAAAATATCACGTTTCTTGCTTTCAGTAGATGTTGATCTATTTATGTTTTTTTTGAGTGACTGCCATTCTTTATGAAGACGTACAACTCTCTCACGCACATGTAATTCAGTTGTTGTAGGTATACGTGCTCTTTCCCAAATCGGCAAAATTAAACGAACAGTTTTCTTAACACTTTCCTTCAGACTCATTTGTTTATCAGTATGAAAATTAAATAACACTTTTAGTACATCACGCCTTGATGGTAACTTTGCAGCACTAAATTTTTCTTCACATTTACTAACTAACCAAATATCACTGTAGCGTCTTGTTTTCATTGCCATTCTTGGTAGACACTAAAAGCAAAAAAACTGAACAATTACTGTATGTGGCTGAGCAGAAAAACACAGTTTAACACAACCCACCAGCAGTGCTTGAGAACAACGACTGACGTGTCATGTGTGCCAACTGGTGCATAGCTGCTTTCCTTGTTTGTTTACGTTTAAACCTGTACAGACGTGTAGAGAATGTGTGACTAATACTTGTTCAGTAGCTCTATAACTCCACTTATGTGAAATACTTATATAAGAAAGAATGCTTTACCAAGAAACATAATGTGCAGAACTTGACAAATTACTAAAAACATAGCTAAATACTGTAACATTAAATGCTGTTGAGCAAGTCCTAAATATTGATGCAGCTCCTTCAATTTTTTTGTGTTGCATTTCTACATTAAATTGAACAATAATATACCCTAGTCGTTTAAAAAAAATAAAATTAAAAATTCACTTCTATGTAATTGGCACACCCTAAATTATATATACGGTATATATATATATATATATATATATATATATATATATATATGGGAAACAGAAAATAATTAAATATATTTTTCAAAACGCGCTTATTGTGGGCTTTTATAAGTTAAGGCCGGTTGAAACATTATATATAGCCCGAGAACGCCAAGAGAAATGCCACGAATTTAATTACTGTACAGATAATTATTAAAAGTTTTAATATTTCTAAAAATCCTACAAGAAATGTACAAATAAAAACACACCATATATATATATATATATAATATATATAAGGAGACAGTCAATATTTAAAAATATTTTTCAAAACGCATTTATTGCAGTTTGGTAATTTAAAAATCCTACTGCGGTGCTGAATTATCGTGAAAAATATTCTTAAAGCTTCATTACGAATTTGAATGCAGATAAATCATAAAAGCTTTGGCCACCATATATATATTATATATATATATATATATATATATGTATATGGGAAACAGACAATACTTAAAAACAATGGGAATAATTTTTACATTGTGGGATAACTCTGAATAAAGGAGATTAACTTGCAAATGTAAGCGAGAAAAATAAATCTTTAGTTATCGGGAAAACGCGTCTTAACCTAAAAAATAATTACATTAGTTCCTCGATGACGTGGCACTCGCTAGGCCGAATATGTGCCAATACCTCGACATCTGTATTCAGGTCCCTGGGTTGGCTGGGCGGAGAAGCATCCATTTCATTTATTCCCCTTTCATCAAAAGTAGCTATAACACGCCCAAGCTCGGAATCGTTCCTGTAACGATAAGTAAAATAAATGTCACGAAACTGAATGCAGATAATTCGTTTTGGTTGGGTGCGCTATGCACCATCTGCATGCAATGGGAATCGAAGCCGGAGCCAAATCTTGATATTTTTAATATTTCTGTTGTAAGTTTTATAAAAACTCCAGAAGAAACGTGCAAAGAAAAACACACCATATATACAGAGCTGGGCAATAAATACATTGAATGTATTTAAATACTAAATACTAAATACATGGGAGAAATGTATTTAAATACTAAATACTAAATACATTTTACGAATGTATTTAGATACTAAATACAAAATACATCAATTGTATTTAAACACATTTGTAAATACATTTTAAATACATACAAATTTTAACATATGCATTCACTAATTCACTAAGCCATGACACGCACACGATAAAGAAATCAACCGCTTTCGACTAAGAGTGGCACACAACTGATTGAACTGACACGTTGAAACATGAACCATGCTGTACTACACTGTCGACGCGTCGTACTGTGCTAGTACAGAACGTGTATTAAACCAGTAAAAGTATTTACATTTTTATATTTTGAGTATTTAAATACATTGTATTTAAATACTCATTAAAGTATTTAAATACTGTATTTAAATACATGAAAAACAATGTATTTATAAATACAGTTCTAAATACACAAATGTATTTAAATACGTATTTAAATACAAATGTATTTAAATACTGCCCAGCTCTGCATATATATATATATATATATAAATATGGGAAACAGACAATAATTAAACTTATTTTTCAAAATGCATTTACTGCAGTTTGGTAATTTAAAAATCCTACTGCGGTGCTGAATTATCGTGAAAAATATTCTTAAAGCGCCATTAGGAATTTGAATGCAGAGAAATCATAAAAGCTTTGGCCACCATATATATATATATATATATATATATATATATGAAGCAGACAATAATTAAACATATTTATGAAAACGCTCTTATTGGCATATTTTGTAAGTTAAGGCCGGTCGAAACATTATATATAGCCCGAGAACGCCAAGAGAAATGCCACGAATTTAATTACAGATAATTATTAAAAGTTTTAATATTACTAAAAACCTTACAAGAAATGTACAGTGCTTACAAGAAGTCTCACGCCTCTGTCTCGTCCCAAGCTAGTCTGTTAGGTATAAAATGGGCGGTCCTTATGGCAGCGGAGGTGAGTTCGGTTTGGTGCACATAATTGCTCTAACCCCATCAATGACGTCCACATTATGTTTGTGTTGATCACTCTATCTATTTATATATAGAGACATACTGTATATAGATATATATAGAGTATGCAGGGGATAACGTGTCTCAGTCCCAGCTATGGTAGTTGTCTTACAATTAACAGTCCCAAGTGCAAGTTACATTAACACCTCCACATAAACTACCCTGGACTAAAATACATACGTGAAGCCCTTACCCAGAAACCATTTAAAAGGTGTGATTTAAAAGCTCGCTCTCTCTCTCTCTCTCTCTCTCTCTTCCTTGGTTTGGCCGCACCTGGAGTATGCAGTGCAGTTCTGGTCGCCCACCCTCAGGAAAGATATTGAGAGGCTGGAGCGAGTGCAGTCGAGGGCCACAAAGTTAATCCCTTCCGTTAGGCATATGGGCTACAATCGACGGTTACGTGCCTTGAACTTGTTTTCGCTGGAAACTCGGAGGCTGCGCGGTCAACTGATCGAGGTTTTCAAGCTCTTACGCGGGTTCAACGATGTCGATTTTAGAAGTATGTTTAGTTTAAATGATAACCCAACTCGCAACAATGGTTGGAAGTTGGATTTGAAACGGTTTAGGACTAGTGTGTGTTAGGGTGTGACCGTTGCCCTCCAAAAATCAAAAAATGGTCCTACAATGCTGTTCAAAGTTTTAGTGTTGTGTATTTATCTAGGAAACACCCCTGTAAATTTTCTTGGAGATCGGTGCATGTTTGAGCTAGCACCGTCGTACCAGCAAGTATTGCTATTTCAGCTTATGAACTTCATAAATAAGTGTGAAAATAGCACATTTTATCAGATTTTCATTTCCGGGTCTGGAACACTGACCCACAAATTTTCCACGTATTATTTTATTGCATTTAATTTTAATGATGCTCTTTTCTTTTCCCTTGACAGTGATTTGATGTGAATAGAGAATTTAATCATGGATACACGGCAAGATGATGAGTATGTCAGAATGTTATTGGGCACCGTACCCCGAGAAGAAGAAAAGGAAATAAAGGGCTGCAAACTGCCAACTAATAGGCAGGTCTTACTGTGTCTGTTAGCAAACCTTCGGGATATGCATTGGGACCAGGCTTTATCTGCCACCATTGACAATGTGCTTTTGCATTACCAGAAGGCGAATGTCCCGACCATTACAGGCAGGAACAATATTGGCCGAGTGATTAAAACTTACTATGACAAAGACTACATGATGCTTATGAAAAAGAATGAGGATAGAAGACGGGCTGATGATCCTGGAATTATGAAGTTTAAATCAGAATTGAGCCTGACGATGAAATTTTATAAGACACAGTGTTGAAAGACATGGCGGCTGCGAAAAAGGGGAAAACTCAGGCCGAACAAGATGCCATCGATACTGACATACTCTTTATGAAAAGCATGCTAAGTGACAGAGTAGCTACCTACTCTGGGGTAAACAAAGTACTCACAGAAAAGGTTCAGAATCGACAGAAAAGGCAGATGCGAGAAGAGAAGCGACAAGAGAGAGAGCAATGTGATCATGCTGAGAATGTACAGGCTGATATTAATTCACCTATTAGCTCTGATGAGGACGATGACATTGATGAGGCCAGCACTGCTGAACCAAAGAGAAAACATCGGAGAACAGTGAAAGAGGGAGTTTCAATTTTTGTGCCCCATGATATTCTGAAGTCGGCAGAACTTGTTTCATGCAGTGTTCGAAACATCTCGCCGACCCAGCTGAGTGCAATTGTGTACTCCCTTGTATCTGCATGTGGTGGAGATACATCAAAGCTGAGTCTAAATGCAAGGACGGTCCACCGATACCGAGCTTCCATCGTGTCAGAAATAAGTTTAAAAATCATGGATGAATGGCAACCATCAGACAAAGTACTAGTGCACTGGGATGGTAAACTTATGGACACGCTGGATTCCAAAGGCACTGATGACCGCCTGCCCATTCTTATATCTGGTGTCAATGGCACAAAGCTTCTTGGAGTCCCACCTCTTCCGCATTTGACTCAAAAAGCTGGCCTGGTTCAAGGAGACTTGATATCAACAGCAACCAAACAACTTCTGGTCGATTGGGAGTGTGAACAGAATGTCGTTGGTATGGTTTTCGACACAACTTCATCCAATACAGGTAAACCTATTTCAAACATCAGCGTGAATTTATCACGACATTAATACCAAAATACAGTGAATGATTTAACAGAAATCTGCAAAAAGCACGTGCCTGAAATGGTGCCTTAAACTACAATTACATTTTTTTTTTCAGGACAAAAAACAGCTGCTTGCGTCTCCCTCCAAAAGGAATTAGAGCGTGCCGTATTCTGGTGCGCCTGTCGCAGGCATGTGGGCGAAGTCATCCTAGGTGTTTGCTGGGATTGCTTGAAAGTGGAGGGCTCTTCAAGTCCAAACATAATGGTTTTCCAGAGGTGAGTCATAAGCTTTACAAAATAACAAGGAATATTATTATCTATGAACAAATTTAGTGGAATTTCTTTTATTAGACTTATAAGATATACTAACACCGAGCAAATGATCGATCATATCAATCTTAATACCCCTAAAACAATATTATAGATTAGTACGAAATACAATAATCCCAATAATTGCATTTCTAGGTTCAATAACCATTTCTCTCAACTGGCGTACAATGAAAAAAAGAAATACTACTACCCCGCAATGCCTGGAGTGTTTGAGGAGCGCCAGCAGGAGATGGCTGACTTCTTCCGTGAATCTCTAGCCCAACCATTTACACGTGGCGACTACAAGGAGCTGGTAGAGCTTTGTCTGCTGCTTGTAACTAAAGGATCCGAGCCAGTGAGCTTCACAATGGTCTACCCCGGCGCACTTCACAAAGCAAGGTGGATGGCTAAACTGCTCTATACCCTCAAGATTGTTCTTTTGTCAGGCCAGATCAAAGAGCAGTTTCCCAAGGCCGAGGTTGTGACCTAAAGTCAAATCAGCAAGTTAGAACGGTTTGCTGTGTTCACAGTCGCTGTTTATGTCCCATGGTGGATTGTTTGCCCCGTTCCAGCAAGTGCGCCACTGAATGACTTGAATTTGGTCGAAACCTTGGCTGAATTTGCCCCA
>JAJOZX010006647.1:110000-130000 GCA_023014485.1 Bathynomus jamesi | reverse complement strand
GAAATCAAAACATCGATTATTGCATACGTAACTTTTTTGCATATTCCATGTAATATAATAAAAGAACTCACAACATAATCGTTATAATACTTGTACATATATTACTGCTTATTGCTTAGAATAAACCGAAGTTGCAGTTTGTTTTTGTTTCTGCAGGCAGCATACAGTTCCTGCATAACTTTGATTGCACGTTCTGCACACTGATTACTTCTTGGTATCTTGAGTGGGGATGGCTCCTGCTTCCAGTGATTTTCCAATGAGTTCAATGCTTTTTTGTAAGGTTTCAATATTTCTGACAAGTTCTTGAAGTCATTTTCATTGTACATCTGATTAGTAAACCAATATTCTGCCCAGTTGTATGAAATGAATCTGCATACCTTCTCCAAAGTCTTCCTTGTTGTAGGTATAAGAATAAATGCAAGGATAGCTAGAATGGCTCTTGAATGCCACCTCGCATTGCTGATGTTTGGAATTTTCTGAAAGTTAATCAAAGGAAAATTCCCTTTTTCTTCAAAGAATCTAAACACCCGTGTTAGATGGTACAAAAACTTAATATCATCTCTCCATCCTGATTTCTCGAGGACCTCTTCTGTTCCATTAACAAACTGTGCCTTTAGTTCCTCATAATTCTTCACCAATTGGGATACAAATGGATATTCGATGTTTGGAGAACTGGTGTTAGCACCAAGATCTTCGTCCATTACCAAACGGAGAATCCTGTCCAGAATGTGATGCTGACAACTGATAAATTGTGGTTTGCAGATACCCTTCTCTGAGAACATTCGTTGCAATTTGACAACAACTTCACTCTTTTTCCCAGTTTTAACACTTGCTGTATCAGCAACGATCATCTTTATTGCATTCCATAAGGTGTATTCATCAATAACTTTTGCAATTCCTTCAGCAATAGTTTCAGCCTTGCCATCTTTCAGACGCAATGCATCCAATTTTACTTCGGTTCTTTCATTTTTAAATACCACTACTTGATACTCATTTTCCTCAATGCGCTTTCCATCAAAATGTAAAGACCACTCTTCCATCTGTAAATTTTCAATCATTTCCTCCTTCAATTTAGCAGCCTCTTTGTATGCTGATTTGTAAATTGCTGCTTGACTTGGTGTTGGAATGTCAATACCATCAAGTGACAACTGTTTGCATATTTTAGCGGCTTTACTTGTTGATACTCCTGTGGATGTCACCAAGTTGGTTGCAACTTTACTTTTGTTATGTCTTCTGGTTGGTGGAGTAATACTCTCATCTTCATCTTCATGCTCGCTCTCTTCAGATTCAGTACCACTACCACCAGATACATGATTGTAAGATGTTGATGCTGATTCAGCAGGCAATTTTCGTCTCTTTGAAGGGTGAATCGTTTCTTCACTTGCAACTTGACCTGTAGAGTACCCCACTTCTCCTTTGCTTTCCACTTGAAGGTGGTACAGTCGTTTGTCTTCCGAGGATAACCATTGGCCATTTACTTTAGTGATATCAAAAAGTTCATTCAGGGCATCATATTTTCCCCTCCTGACACATTCATCATAAGTCTTCATCACCTTGTCAAGCTTTGCTCGTATTACTTGATCTGACACATGCGGAAAATTCAATTTATTCTTCCATAATTTTGTAACTTCTTTGGAAATTTCCACTATTCGCTCCTTTCTTCCTTTGATTTCTGTTCCAAGAAACTGGTACCGCCCAATGATTTGGATTTGGAGTGGCATTCTGCATTTTTCTTCTAGTGAAGATTCTTCTAAAGGCACACTTCCTCTTCTTCTATGTGACTGCTGGAATCTCACCAGATTATTGGTCCAGATATCCTTGTTCTTCTGTATGGTAGTATCACTTTTCTTGTGTGACATTATATTGCTTCTGAAACAGATATAAAAAGGTATTAAGTTGATTTGTTTGTTTGTTTATATATATATTATATACACGGTGAACCAAAAGTAGGTGGACAGTAGGTTGAATACGGTTTGTGTTATATTATATTATAACTATGGTGTTCATTATAACTATGGTGTTTGTGTTATATTATATTAAATATTATAACTAAATTTATTTAAATTTTATTTTGTATTATAGTATACAAAAAAAATAAATATGTATTCTCAAAATAAACGTTATCATTTACTGTCCACCTACATTTGGTTCACCCTATATATATAATATTAATATAATATATAGAAATAATATAATAATTAGAGGGCGGATTTTTAGGTGGAAAAATATGACCAAATATTTATTTTTTAGGTGATAAAATTTTGGAAAATATTTTTAGACCATCCATAGAAACGTCTCACGAAAATATTTATCACCAAATATTTTGGGCTCTATATATTTTTTGAGTTTGACTCCCCTCTACAAAACATTCTGGATACGCTTTTGTTTACGTGTTAAAATGGAAGAAAAATTCAACAAATTATTATGGTTAATAAATTTAAAAAATGTTCTGGAATGTTCAAGAGTGCAGAAGCGAATTCCACATTTCGCTACGTTTTTTAATTAAGCGAACATATTACAAATAATAAAAGCTTACCTGAAGTTGAGTTGAACTGAACAGTTGACTAACTATTGCGCAATACTGGACACAAGTGATTCGGTTGATTTCATTTCGTGCTTTTATACAATTTGCGAGTGCATGAAGAACATTGTCGTGTGTTCTAGAATTTTCTTGTATGGGTGGATTGATATTAGTCATCGAATTTGAGCACCGGAAGTGATTTTTCGGGCGATCTCACGATATATTAGCGTACTGAAAAATTCGAAAATATTTTTTAGGTTAAAACCTAAAAGTCCGCCCTCTAATAATAATATATTTATATACTTATGAGTAGTAACGTAAATATATGGTTATGGTGATTCAAACTTTTGATTTGGGGGTGACCTTTTTTAAAAACTGAGAGGAATTAGTGTCTTTTTCATTGTTTTTAAGCAAAAGTTCATCGATTTATGATACAGGATTTCTTTTATTTGAAACGGTTTAGGACTAGTGTGTGTGGGAATTACTTTACGTCTAAGATCTGTGACACATGGAACAGGTTACCTTCGGAAGTTGTGAACAGTTCCTCTGTGGATCAGTTCAAGAAAAGGTTAGACCAAATCTTGCACACTATTTGAGTGTGTACAAAATTTTCCCTGGCACCCGTTGCCATTGGTACCTCCTCGGTATGGGCCGCAAGGCCTTTTGAGGTACTTCTTTTCATGTAACTCCTTGTAACTCTCTTCTCTCTCTCTCTCTCTGATCACACCGCATCCCATCAGAGGTCTTCAGCAGGGACATCAGCAGTGTATCCATATAACGTTAATAATAATTGAAACTCGGGGAAAATTTACTCTCTGTCTTCCGCTCTATCCCAAATCCTTTTCTCTTAGTAACCTCTTAATACAAACTAATCTATCATATTTTGCGACTTTTTAACTCTGGTAGGATTCAATTCCATTCCTATAGTGTAAGAGATACTTAAATTCATGTGTGTATTATGTCATATGATGTGCGTAATAAATAATCATTTTTAAATAGTTGGAGCGTTCAAGGTCATCTGTAATAATCTATAGACTACCCCTCAAGCCCACTCTCAACACTTAGATTCCCCTAAGATACAGGCGTCTTCAAGTAACATGAATGCGTAGAGATCTAAGGTGTTAGGAAACGAGGTTGGGTGGGGAATTACGAAGGGAGGAGGAAAGGTAGAGAGGGGGCTAAAATGAACGCGGGGATGTGTTAAGGGAGAGGAGAGAAATTCATATGAAATGCTAAACACAAACTCAAATATTTATTTTAATGCCCTAGACCTAGAAAGACAAAGAGCAAAAAAACCTTAAACTAACAATGAATTGACAGAAACAGAAGAGTCTGGTCTTAGACGCACTGATAGGTTTAACGTATGCGGCCTCTAGCCACATACGTTAAACCTATCAGAATTACCACTACTACCTAAGTCATAATAAGGTTATTTACTATGACAGAGTAGTCATGAGTAGTTATGGAAATAAAATATGATTATACTGTTGATGGCTGACTATATTCAGTTGGGGTATGAACTATTGCTGACAATCTTTGGATCCTTGGCTTTTAAGACGAATTTTTTATGCATACGTTCAACAAAATAGGAAATTGGCTGATTATTATTACCATTCGAAGGGTTGGTACCCTTCACAACCGAAATCAATTTCAGAAGGGGTGCATGGTATCCTCATTTCCTTTATCGTCCCAGCACGCTTCACATAAGCGTGCACCACGAGACGAGACGACCCAGGCAATGCGGGGAGCAATGGTGACATTGCATGAATATTGTGTGCCAATAAGAGAAGTATCAAGACGACTAGACGTTCATCGAAGCACTGTGGAACGGTGGATTCATCGGTATGAAGCAGAAAACTCAATCGCTACTTTGCCGAGGTCTGGTCCTCCGCGTTCAACATCTCAAGAGGAAGATGCTGCGATTGTTAATCATGCAAGAGAGCATCCGTTTGTTCCAGCGACGCATATTTACAGACACCTGAACCTTCGTTGTAGCGCAAATACAGTGAACAACAGACTTCACGAGGCAGGGTATTTTTCTCGCCGTCCAGCTATAAAACCTGCATTGACAATTGAGCATAAAGAGGCGCGGATGGGATTTGCCTTGCAATACTTGCCGCAGGAGGAAGAATTCTGGAGAAAAGTTGTGTACTGTGACGAAAAAACATTTTCAACATTGAGTCATGGTTCCCTGCATTTTTGGAGGCAGCGCGGAAAACGCTATGAAGAAGGAAATGTTTTCCCGAGCAAACGTAGTGGTCACACCAATCTCGGTGTGTGGGGCTGGATGTCTGGCTATGGTGTCGGATAATTGACTCAAGTAGATGGACACTTTACTGGACAGCAATATTGCCAGATACTAGAAGAGGTGCTGCTACCCAGTGTTCGTGCGTATCTGGTTCCAGCGCCGGAACCATTTTACTTAATGGAAGATAACAGTCCCATTCATAGGAGTAACGTTGTGAGAGCGTGGTACGAAGATCACCCAGAGATTATTAATCTAATTCTGCCACCACGTTCTCCTGATATGAATCCGATTGAAAACCTTTGGGCAATAATGAAATAATTATTAACAAATGGGAGCAACGCAATGAAAGAACATTTGAAGCACTTTTAGCTCACACGAGGAATAGTTGGGAGAGCTTACGCCGAACACCAAACATTCCCTACAATCTGGCCTCTTGTATGCCGCAACGATTGCAAGAAATTATTGATGCTGGAGGAAGCTATACGAAATACTGATGTTAAAGCCATGACGTAAATGTGTATCGAATATACAGTATATTTATGTTAATATAGAATGTTATTATAGTTTTATGTTTGACATCTATAAAAGTATATATTGTGACCATGAAAGAACTTTACTTACCCTTAGTTAGAATCTTTTCTTGCAATGTCTACGCTCGTGGAGATGATAATATATGCATTGTTGAAACAAGCTATGAGAAGGCAATAGTTTCAGGAAAAAAATAAAAACTGGCAACATCGAGGCCATCACATGTTTATGGGAATTGTCATATGATATGCTACCAATAAATTCTTATATTCTACTATATACAGTATACTATATTACGTAATAATTACGACGAACAAATCAAATGCATATTTCTCTGATTCACGGCCCACCAGTCTTGCTTTAGACTAATGACTTTCATAAGATGGAATAGGTTACCACTTAAAACAATGGATAAACTATCTATTAGTGAGACGACCGTGACTTCCTCGAAACGCGAGCGCGTGAGAGGTTCACTGAGGAATTTGGTCATTAGATTCTTCACGTAGGATGTGTATCACAAACAACAATATTGACAACAATTCCCAACAATTACTTAATATCAATCATTGCATTTGAGCAAATAATTTAGACCTGCGTCAAAATAACTTAGGTATCATGCCATGATTTGGGATATTTGCCGAATTAGTCGTTCTCTATAGTCTACAGTATATATTGAGACGGTATAATGTAATGCCCAGCTAATATTATGATGACTAGGATTGCTCCATAACCATCCCAACATCCCAAAACTTGGTAATTCTGCTTCTTAATCATTTGTATCTTAAACACTAAAATGTAGCAGAAGTGACGTAATAATGGACGTCATTGATTGGGTTAGAGCAGTTATGTGCACCAATCCGAACACACCTCCGCTGCCATAAGGACTGCCCATTTTATACCTAACAGACGAGCTTGGGACGAGACAGAGGCGTGAGACTTCTTGTAAGCACTGTACAAATGAAAACACATTATTTATATATATATGGAGACAGTCAATAATTAAACATATTTTTCAAAACGCTCTTATTGGCATCTTTTATAAGTTAACGCCTATTGAAGCTAGGTTTCTAATTATAAGCGGGAAACAATACAAACTACTCTTCAAAACAGTTATTATAACGCTTAGGGATTACTCACATCTCAGCAACGTTTTCATTGAACGGATCTTGCATTTCACCACAATTTTCCGCAATACTCTGGCTAGAAAATATCGCATCCTGATCTACAGCTTTGAAAATTAGTCGAGCTGCTTGAGCGTAATTGATATCGTTCTCCATCAGATCGGGGGTATTGAACAAAGATAAATGGCTCATTGCGTATAAGTCGCTATCGGGTAATGTACTTACTGAGTCTCTGATCCGGAACGTTCCTTTATAAGGGGGCCTGTGCCCAACCCACAAAACACAATAGCTAACTTCCTATTGGCTAGCGGTGAATTTTTGGGCGAGACCTGAAGCGTAGGCCTGAATATCGACTAACCAGGTGTCCTGGGACCCGTCCACAGGGCTGTGGTTGGTTGTCCTTTGAGTTCTGGGGCGTGTCAGATATCCCGATTCGTGGAGAGACGCGTTACGATTTGGTTCTCGGTCTTGTATTCGAGAGAGAGAGGGAGGGAGGGGGAGAGGGAGAAAACTTGTTATTGCCTGTACATCCTCGTTGGTCGGGAAAGGAAGGGTTTTCGTGATATTGGAAGATATATGTTTATGGAGCCTTAAAATGGAAGGATATTTAATTACCCATGAAGGATTGACAAAGATGTGTTAAATATGATATCGAGCGAACTGAAATGACCCACATCTGTGAGGTATATTTTAAAACGCATCTTATTCCGATTCTTGGAGATCAGAGATTTGCTAATAAGAAATAAAACATGTGTTTCTGTATACACACACACACACACACACACACACACACACACACGTGTTACTTTCGTGAAATAATATATATATATATATATATATATATGAGAAGATCGTTTATGGCGTGTGAGTAAATTGTTGTTGTGGAAAGATGATATTAGCTTTGTCCATCAGGGGGTATGAGAGGGTTGGAGAGAGCGGAGGTTATAGTACCTTGAATCATAAAAGTGAATGATAAATCAAAGAAGTGTGATAAATTGGGATGTTAAGCTCTATAGTATAATTTAAAACGCGTATCTTATCTCGAATCTCTGATCTCCAAGATTCGCTAATATAGAAATAAAACATGTATATATATATGAGAAGGAATTTATGGCACGTAATAAATTTTTTGGGTAGAAAAGCCATGATGAGAGGGAGAGATAAACAGATAAGGGCCATGATCGAGTGTTACAATAACGGGACCCTGCCCCTATGAATCGTGGAAGGCCGGGTTGGGACTCGAACCCAATTTTTTTCTGATCATTAGGGTATCCTGTTTAGCGAGGCCGGGTCGGGTCTCGAACCCAATTTTTTTCTGTACGAATTGATCATTTATTTATTTTTCCGTACGAATTGTTTTATGCCCCACCTTAGACTTACGGTGTCATTAGGATACCCTGGATAGCGAAGACCGGGCATCGAACCCGGCTCCATTTAACGCACATAAAGAGTGTGTACACTGTGACGCACGTATAGATGTACACCACCCCATGGCTATCACCATGGTTACCAACCGCTCTGGGTCTCGAATCCATTTTTTATCATTAGGCCATGTCTATCACCATGGTTACCATTTTTTCTTTTTCTGGCGAGGGTGTTATTCTTTTTCCGTACGACTTGTTTTACGCCCACCTTAGACCTACGGTGATCATTAGGGCACCCTGAGCAGCAACCGTGGAAGGCCGGGGTGCGAACCCAATTTTTTTCTGATCATTAGGATATCCTGGTTAGCGAAGGCCGGGGCGGGTCTCGAACCCAATTTTTTCTGTACGAACTGTTCATTTATTTACTTCCACGTACGAATTGTTTTACGCCCCACCTTAGCCCTACGGTGTTATTAGGATACCCTGGATAGCGAAGACCTGGCCGGGGCTCGAACCCGCCATCGTTTAACGCGCGATGCACATGTGTCAACTGATGCCCGGAGGCACTGGCTGATGTGCCAACTGGCTGATATGCCCGGAGGCACTGGCTGATGTGCCAACTGGCTGATTAGGGGCCCTATAAGAGAGCGTCGGCACGGCTGAAGTCTTAGTATGCGCTCGGCTCCTGCCGGGCGGCCACCTCTCTCTCTTAGGTTAGGTTCATTGCAGCTTGGAGGATAACTCCAAGTTGCAACATTCTCCCTCCCCCATTTTGAGGGTGCCTTGCAACAAAGGCACGAAGATCGTTAGGGCACCCTGAGCAGCAACCATGGAAGGCCGGGGTGCGAACCCAATTTTTTTCTGATCATTAGGATATCCTGGTTAGCGAAGGCACTCATATATATTGCGCCCATACTACTGAGGAAGGTGCTACTGTGGGGGTTGTGTCGTAAGACGTAGAGGGTTGGGGCTCTATTACTGGAGGTTTAACAACCGGCGCAATCCTGGCACGCTTTATACCTGACGTGGAGGGTTCTTCATCATGTTTCCGCTTTGAATTGTTGCGTGCTAGAGGTATCGCTGGTGAGGGTTCGTCAGCAGGGATGGAGTCTACAGCTACACGGTCATCGGGGTCATCTGTAATATCGATGATGGGGGTCTGTAAATCGTTGTCATTCACGGTTCTGTGTGGAAGAAGAAAAACACCACTTAGGGGTGTGACGTGTTAGATATGGAATCTGTGAAAAAATTCAGGTTAATAAGCCCCTCCACATGTATTATATCTGGCCCTACAGGATGTGCTAAAACTGTGTTTATGCTTAAAATCTTTAAAGATAAGGGGAAGATGTTCTCAAAATTTGTGCAAAAAGTAATATGGTTCTATTCGACGTATCAGTCAGTGTTCAACGAGTACCAAGATGATATTTTGTTCCACAAAGGTGTATATGACGTTAATTCGTTAAAGGGAAATGAGCATACAGTCATTGTAACTGACGATCTCATGTTAGAAATAGATAAAACGTTTGCCGTGACATTTACAGTGTTCTCCCACCATCGTAACATAAGCGTATTCTTCATCAATCAGAATCTATTTTTCAAGAATAGATACATGCGCGATGTGTCGTTAAATGCACAATATCTAGTCTTATTCGCGCAACGTTGAGATGTGTAATAAATTGGGGTATTAGTCAATCAAATGTTCCCGAATCAGCGTAAGGAGTTTTTGGAGGTTTATAAAGAAGCTACAAGTCAGTGTTACGGATATTTGCTTTGTGACCTTCACCCGCGAAACACGTTTAGGGTGCTTCTAAGAACAAATATACTCCCAAACGATCCTGAAACGGTGTATATTCCAGAATGACAAATAGGCTGAAGAAATACTGTGAATTAATAAATATCTATCAACGATTGCCTCGGGCATTGCAGCAGATGTTTTTTAAAAATATCGACTCCGACTTTTTAAAATGCATCTGTGTAATCTGTCTTAATGTTATAAAATGTAATGTACCAATGAAACCCCCTCATAAGTCTCGCCTACGTCGTAAAAGCCAAACTGTGGGGAAGAAAAAGCGAATTATTGTACGAAGAAGAGGATCATTCCTCCCCATCTTATTTTCAGTTTTGGGACCTTTACTGACTAGATTAATATGATGAAGAAAGTAAAAGCATGCTTAAAAGAATCGAAAGCGAATTGATATTAAACAGTGAAAAGTCACCTGATGAGAAAAGGATATTGTACCAATTTCTTCATGAGTACGAAGATTATAAGTATCCGACAGATCTTCCCGCGGTTATTAGGCCCAGTGCGAGGAACGATGAGCATGGCGACATAGGACCTGGGCTCGACGTTAGAGATGACCACGAAAGAATAACGGAACGCAACACATTGAGCATGTATTTAAAAGCACCCTTCCACATACATTGAGGAATAAAGGCTTAAGTCTTTATAATCTATTGAGTGATGACCCCCATCATACAGTGGACCGATACAGGCGAGGTCATTGTTGAAGGAACAAGGGTACAAGGATCTAATATCGTCGACATTGTCCATGATCTGGTGAGTAGTCCAGTCAATCTATGATTGGACCTGGAAGTAATTGTAACAGAAATGGTTTTAACTGTTTTCACACCCTTACCTCAACATAAATGATATATTAAAAACTTACCACAAACGGGCCAGGCCAATTTCCGTAAATCCAAGATGGCCGCCGCTACCATCGGTAACAATAAAGTGGCACCAAATTTTTACTATTCAATCAATTTCTTATTGTAATATATCATTCTGTAGGTTTTAATGGTCAACGAAACCATTAAAATGGATTAGAATAGTGTCTGATGCTTAGTTTGTAAATTATGGCGGCCATCATGAATTTTCAAGATGGCCGACTGTGGAAAAACTGCATTTACTTATATCTTCGTTTCTAATATATGTAGGTTCACAATGTTTGTGTCTAAACATATATTTTCAGGGTCAGGAAGTATAATTATAGGCTTAGGATATTGTCAGATGGGCGGTAGGCCCACCATGGCGGCCATCTTGGATTTTTAGGATGGCCACTATGCGAAATCATATATGATCCGAGTTTCTTAATACGTCTGAATCCTAAACTTGGCGCTTAAAAATGCAATTACTTCCAGGTCCAATCAGTTTCTAAAACAAAATTAACAATGTAATTTTGCAATAAAATTAATTAATTCTATTATTTTGTTTCAGGTCAAAATGGATTATGAACGTTTCGAAACCTGTGCAATATGTAAAGAAGTCATAGATGACCGTGATCCTTATGTGACACTAACAGAAAAAGGTGCCTTGGGTGTTTGCAATGCTAGCAGAGAAAGAGACGATGACATCTTTGTCACAGCTGGAGACAAACTACACAGATCATGTAGAGATCCATATATTAATAAAAACATTGCATCTTACAATAAAAAGAAAGCATCCACATCTTCTGATGCCACTGCATTTAAACTTAGTTTAAGATCTGATCACGACTTTAATTACAAATTGGATTGTTTGTTCTGCAAAAATCGCATCACCAAAAGAGATAAACGGGACAATAAAGCTTTTCAAGTAATGTGCAAGAATCGTGAGTTTGAGATATCAGTATTCTAAAAGTTTGCGAACAGCGCAAGGATGGGTGGGCAGTTGATGTAAAAGGGCGTATAGCTTTTGTAAATGATTTACATTCAGAAGATGCGGTGTATCATCAAGCATGTAGTACTAACTTTCGTATTGGAAAAGGTATTCCAAAACTATACGATAGTAAAACACAAACGAGTCAAAGTTTAAAAAGGGGTCGACCTTATGATGAATCTCAAGAGTTTGCCTTTGCTTTTGTGGCGAATTATTTGCGCGAAAATGATGATGAACAAACCACAATCAATGATCTTTTGTCAATAATGCAGGATCATCTGAAAGATTCAAGTCATGCATATACTTGCAAATGGCTGAAAAGTCGTTTGATGGAGCATTTTAAAGATGAAATTGTTGTCACGGAGATTAATGGGAAACATAATGTCACATTCAGATCAAAAACCAAGAATATTCTCTATGATTTCTATAAAAGCAAGAAATCAGATGACGTAGAAACTGAAAAAAATCGCATTATTGAGACAGAATTTCGTGCCAGTTGCAAAGAATTTCTTCCCAAATCTTTACGATTACTGCTTGAAAAGATGTTTGTTGCCAAAAGCAGTGACCTACGAATTGCCTCTATTGGGCAGGCAATAATGCAAGCAGTCAGACCAAAAGCAATAACTGCCCCACTTCAGATTGGCTTGGGAGTGACTAGTAGATGACTCTTTACACATTCACGGATTTTGCTCTTCCTACTGAGAGGTTCAGAAGTTTGAAAGAAATGCGGCGTATCATCAGGGGACAGAATTTGAAGGAATTGACAATGAATCTTTCATACAACATGTTGGTGACAATGTTGATCACAATATTAGAACAATCGATGGTCTAAATACATTCCACGGTATGGGTATAATTGTTACAGTTACTCCCAAGGTAGCTTCCACGAAATTAGTGCCAAGAACAGATGTCACTTCAAAGGAGGTCGTGGACATTTGCAGCATCGAAACTCACATATTTCGCTCGCGCAGAAAATCTTCTTGCGCCTTCACATACAAAGATTTGCATCAATTTCAATTTCATGCCGATGATCCAACAAGATGCTTCAACATTTTATGGAATTGTGCCTGGATGCTGAAACCTCAACGACCACTGCGGAATGGCTTTATGCAAATGGTGCATAAAGGAGAGCACCCTGGACAGGCTTCCGTTATATTCATGTCGATGATCGATATGCAATCCAGCGACGAATCGTGCATTTTGTCAACCATGCATTTTGTGTCTGAGCAAGCAAAGCGCTACAACATATCACCGGTACTAACATTTGATCAGGCACTGTACTGGAAGGGAACTGAAATCTAAGAAAGTGTGGATGATGCAAGCCCTTTGAAAGAAATAGTCCTGCGACTTGGTGGGCTCCACACTGCCATGAGTTTCCTTGGATCTATTGGGCATCTCATGACTTCTTCCGGACTGCAGACAATGTTAGAAACTGTCTATGCTGAAAACACGGTGCCCCACATGCTAAGTGGGAAAGCAATATCTCGAGCCGTTCGTGGTCATCTACTAGTTGTAGGTGCCCTTCATGCAATAATGATGTCAGAAATATACGAGTGCCCTATTAAGTTAGACAATGATGAAGAATACACTCAGTCAGAAGATGTTTTCAATTTTGCTGATAACTTCGATTTAATACAGATCTCAGATTTACTTGATAAATCAATCTCAGGAGAAATAAGTTCGGAAGATGTAGAAAAGGAGGTCGTCTTCAAAAAGATGATTGAGAAACTGGAGAACTACAAACATAGCTTAGATTCCTCGAGAATTGCAAAACTGTGGTTCCAATACATAGAAATGGTCGAAATACTATGCACATTCATAAAAGCCGAAAGAACAGGAAACTTCCTTCTTCATTTACTGGCAGAGTATAGCATGCTACCATTTTTCGCAGCGTCTGGACATTTTGCGTATGCTAAGTCAACACGCATCTATCTTCAAAAAATGTTAAATCTAAAAGAGACATCCAAATGTTTACGCAAAGTTTAGAGAAGGCTATCATGTTGTTCGCAGAAGTAATAGATTTTGGGCTGGACTCTCAACAGATCTGGTTATAGAACAAGTTCTTATGAGGAGTTTGAAAACAACAGGTGGACTAACTCACGGACGAGGAATGACTGAGGTACAAAGATCAGTTTGGCTACTGTCGACACCAGCCTGTGCAGAAATAAACCGTGCGATGCAGGAAGTTACAGATGTAACGTATGAAGGTAGTGAGCAGCATAAAGAAACAAGACAGGCACGACTTGAAAGAGATTTCAAAGATTCATTGAAAATCTTGGCGTACGCTGTGCAAGAAACCCCTTCGACAACCGAAAGGAACTCATGAGCATTGACACAGGAGAAATTGCTATTTCAACTGTCAATGTAGACAATGCCAAGGTTATTGGAAGCAACATTCTTGCTTCAATGTCCGGAAAACCAGTTGCAGATTATACGTTCAAGAAGAAAGACGTGGCCATAACAATGAAAGCAAGATCAACTATTAAGATAGATGAAGAAGTTATTCCCGTTGATCCTCTCTTGTTATTCCAACGTCTAATAACCACTGTCAGAGGTATGGGATCAGCTGTAGACTTGGAGACAGCATTCTCGTATGAGCTGTGCACATTTCCTCCTGCACTTATAGAGACAGACGGTTTGTTAAGGGAAGCAAATAAACCACAGCTAGCAAATTCTATCTGGTCTTCAACTGCGCCTGATGAATCAGATGCTTCACTTCCTAAAGATATTTCATATGTCCTCGATGGAGGATCCTTACTCCACAGAGTACAATGGACAAAAGGAAGAACATACAACGAGATTTGCAAAACTTATGTAGAATACGTCCTCAAGCATTACGGAGAGGGAACAGTCGTTGTATTTGATGGGTATGACGGGAAGCCTTGTACCAAAGATACAACCCACATTCGCAGAACCAAAGGCAAGCAGGGCATACCTGTACGTTTAACAGGAGAAATGAAGCTAAATATGAAGAAAGACGAGTTTCTTACTAACCTCGACAACAAGCAGAGATTTCTAGTAATGTTGGCGACTAAAATGAACGAAGAAAACATGAAAGCAATCCAATCATCTGGTGATGCAGACCTTTTGATTGTACAGACAGCAATTGAATCTGCCAGAAGTAAACCAACAGTTGTTATTGCAGAAGATACCGATCTACTCATTCTCCTGCTCCATCATGCTGATGTAGATGGTCACAGAATATTTTTCACATCAGAGCAAAAAACTCGATCGAAAGCGAAAACCAAACTGTGGGACATCAAGTACGCTAAATCGAAATTAGGATTGAAGATTTGCGAAGCAATCTTGCTTATTCACGCCTTACTTGGGTGTGATACAACGTCCAGATTGTTCTCCATTGGTAAAGATGTGGCCCTGCAAAAGTTTAAGAAAGACGAAAGCTTTCAACGCTTAAGCCAAGTTTTCAACAACTCAACATCAACAAGAGAAGAAGTTATTACTGCTGGAGAAAAGTTGTTGCTTATTGTTTATGGCGGAAAAAAAGAAAGCTCGCTTGATAAGCTTCGTGTCACAAGATTCTACCGGAAAGTTGCTGCAAGTATGAAAGTTGTGTCTCCCGAGAGCTTGCCTCCAACATCCGCAGCTGCATCATTCCATTCATTGCGTGTTTACCTCCAAGTGCAAGTTTGGAGAGGACTGGAAGATCTTGATCCAGAAGAATGGGGTTGGACTGTGAAAAGAGGAAAACTGCTACCAGTTTATACCTCGAAAGCTCCAGCACCAGAAAGCTTACTAAAACTTTTCAGATGTAACTGCAAGGTAGAGTGTCAGAACGCGAGATGTACGTGTTTCAAGAATGGACTGAAATGCTCAGCCTTGTGTGGCGAATGCCAAGGCGTTTCTTGTCTGAACTGTCAGCACCCTTTGGACATAGAGAATGCAGAGAACAGTGACGAAAATAATACAGACCCAGATTTTTACTAACTCACCATCACGCATAGGCTATATCAAAATGCCTATCCCTGTGAAATCGTTATGTATTGATTTGAGTTGACATAGCATGCTATTTTTTCTATAAACTAAATTTCAGATCAATATCTCAGTTTATCCAAGAGTTATGTCCAAAAAACGAAATCAAAACAAGTGAACGTCGTTAATATGAAAATATATATTATCTTCGAAACTATGAAGGATAGACTAGTGGTGTTGGGGTTCATTTGAAAGACCTAATCAAAGCCTCTACGATTATGATGTCCAATGGTCAATTTTACTTGAGTACTTGAGCAATGGTCAATAACGCCTACAATCGCGGTCGATACGCAGCGCGATGTTCCGTTTTTCGTCTTTTAGCATGAGATGGGAGCGCCCCCTATGGACTGAGTAATTTTTTATCAACTAAAAATATTTGCTAACCATCTAGGAAGGATTACTGAAAATTTGAAGAAAAAATATTAATGTTAAAGGTTAGCTGTGGACGAAAAATACAAGATGGTGTCATTTTGACCTACCAACCTGGGGGTGTGAGGGGTTAATGCAAATTCCATTTTTCTGAAAAATTGCCTCACCCAATGGTGGTAAGTTTTTAATGTTATTTTTGAATATTTGGGGATGTCAAAAACGATGAAACCATTTCTGTTACAATTACTTCCAAGTTGACCAAAAATATAGCCTAGATTGACTGGACTAGAGAAAGTGGGACAGGCCATCAGCAACAACATGGAAGCATATTAAAGAAAGACTATAACAAATAAATGTCCCCAAAATATTGATAGGAAATCTGAATAGGTTAAAAGACTTGGAGCAAGTCTCGCATGTGTCACAACTGAGTACACCATCACCCCCAACAGTAGCATCTCTGAAGTGGAGAAAGAAGAGACCAAATGCGAACCTTATCCACGTGTCTCTAAAATATGCAAATGGCTAACATATTAAGAAAACGCTATCATGACATTTCTAACCCCGTCTCCTATGGCGGTGTTAATAGACTGTACAGAGGTGTTTATAATGATGGAGTAGGGAAAAAAGATGTTGAGTGGTTTTTGCGAGAGCAGGATGCTTATATACTTCATAAACCGGTGAGAAAAAGGTTTAAAACGGCCAAGACAACAGCGGCTTCGATTGACTTTATTTGGCAAGCGGATTTAACAGATATGCAAAGATATTCAGTATATAATGATGGCTACCGCTACATCTTATTCATAATAGATGTATTCTCTAGATATCTGTGGCTAATTCCTCTGAAAAATAAATCGCCTGAAACAGTTGCTAAAGCTACCAAAACGTTAATGTTAAAAGAAGATAGGGTTCCTGGCTATTTTTGTACGGATATGGGGAAAGAATCTATAGGTCGTTCTTTTCAGAACATGCTTACAGAGTTTAATATCAGTTACTACACTAGCAGTTCTACACATACGGCATCTTCAGCTGAAAGAGTTCAACGTACCGTAAAGGAACTTGAGCAGAAATTTGTCCGTCAACATTTGTACGACGGAAATTTATACGCCAGCATTTGTACGCCAGAACATTTATACAACTGGAAATTTATACGACTGACATTTGTATGACGGTAATTTAAGTATGCGCTCTACCGGACTTTTTTGACTTAAGTACGCGATCTACCGATGATAATAACCGTGACTTCATTTTTTTATATAAACATAAGCACAGGTGCAAAAAAATAAATAAATAAATAAAAGTAAACATTATTTAAATATTTTGAAAATAATTTCAATTTGAAGAATTTAAAATTTTATCATGTATCACAGCGCATTAAAGGATTAACAGGTAGGTAAATGGTTATTGAATAGGTACAGTGGTTAGGTTAGGTTAGGTTAGGTTAGGTCTGGAGATTAATGAGAAAAAACTCGCAAGATTTGTTCTCCGATTTTTTAAATGACATTCGTTAGGTTAGGTTAGGTTAGGTCTGGAGATTAATGAGAAAAAACTCAAGATTTGTTCTCCGATTTTTTAAATGACATTCGTTCTGTATATCGCTAGTTACATTTTCTCTTAAATTGATAAGCTGAAATCTAGTTTCAATTAGGCATTTAATTATTGTAATATGTAATTTCATAATTTGTGATAATTTGTATTTTAACTTACCTAGTTTCAAATTCAATTTTATTAACTGATCATGAATTTCTTGCTTATAACGTATAAATTACCGTCGTACAAATGTTTGGCGTATAAATTTCCATTCGTATAAATGTTCTGGCGTACAAATGCTTGCGTACAAATGCTGGCGTATAAATTTCCGTCATACAAATGTTGGCGTACAAATTTCCGGGTTTCATAAAGGAACGCATGCATCGCTATTTTACACATAAAAACACACAGATATATAAACATTCTGGGGTCATTGGCGTCGTCATACAATCATTCACACCACCGTACGAGTGGCACAACACCTAACGAAGTTTTAGAAAGAGCTACGCGCCCAGAGGTGAGAAGAGATGGAGCACCGCCACCACTCTCTACACATTTCAAAATCAATGATTATGTAAGGCTATCACGTTCGGGAAATAAATTCGCGAAGGGATTTGAGCAAGGATGGACACGTGAGATTTTTAGAGTTAGTGCTATGAAACCTAAAGACGAAATAATGATGTATTGCGTTTAAGATTTGAATGGGGAGGAAATCGCAGGAGGCTTTTACCGCGAGGAGCTGCAGAAAGTGCCATTTAATTTAGGAAAAATGTGTTTAAAATTGAAAAAATTTTAGGAAGCAAAGGTCCAGGAAAGACAAAAATGTACATGGTGAAATGGCTAGGGTACCCAGAAACCTTCAACACCTATATAAAAGCTGCTGCAATAATGAAGCTTAAATAGTATGCAACATGGCGCGTAACTACTTCTATGTCACACTCCCGTCCTCTTCTATTCTGTCTGTACATCCTGACAACACCCTGGCCAACTTTCTAACAGAACTCTATGGGCCCATTGAATTGGAACGTGATTCGTACGAAGTTGGTGTTTGTAAATTGCAGTTAGCCACCAAATTTTTATCTCTTGAAAATTAATAGATCATATTTCTGATCCTTAGAAGAGTCGATGAGTGTGAAAAATTAGGCATGACCTTAGACAATACTATGCTATCAGTCCTGTTCGGTGGGGTACAGTACTATAGTACAAATGTAACACTAGGAATCGGTCATTATGACAGCCACGGACATTGTGACGGGCTTAAACAAGAGTCTTGAAAAGTCGTACCTGACAAACGACTTACTTTTTGAAGTCGTAAACATAGACACGCCTGCACGCACGTTGAAGTTAAAATCAACGCTTAGTAAAAATATTAAAGACAAAGATCTGTTCACAATTGTTGCCGAGGGTCGATATAGTGCAACCCTCCAAAGAGCCCTTTTACGAGGCACAGCATGACTTGTCCAGCTTAATGTATCAGTTGGAATTGGAAAAATTGGGTGAAAGTTATCCATCCCCAGACATGTGCTATATTTACAGCAATATCGTGGGGCATCAATTTGTTGGGGACACCCAGGCGCGCCTGATGCGCATTGTACACATTCCCAACCATAGAGGGAAGAGTTTGAGCATTACATATGACAAGGCCCATTATGTGAATGTTACGACTAATCTATTAACGAATATCTCGATATATTTAAGAACGATTGAGGGAAAAAATTTCCCATTCGGTGATGGGAGCTTAACAGTGAAGCTACACTTTCGTCGCATTCAGTTATAATGACCCGAATGCCTTTCACAGTGTATCGAGGGGTGAGATAGCGTGGGAGTGGGCTTGCTCCATTTTTTCATACATACTACGCACGGCTCTCCCATTTTTGAAAAGGGGTGCTAGATACCTTGTGAGGAAAGCGTTACAATCAGGTTTTAAGGCGGTAGAAGACATAATGGGTGGAACTAAACCTAAAGCTCTAAAAAAACATTTAAAACGTACACGGGACGAAATCACCAAAGATGCAAAGTGAAAAATACGTGGTGGCGGAAAGAAGAAGAGGGCTGTCCGGAAGAAGGGGTTACCAACACGTGGCGCTAAACGTAAAAGGACATAAAAAAGAAGTGTTCTAAGCGAATGAGGCCAATGGCTGATAATTTTTTTAACTGATATAAGCTGAGGATACTGCTCTCATGAATCATAGGCTGATTACTATTTGTCGAGAGAGGTGGCACTATTTCTGACTCGTCATGGCGCGTTTCATCCATCCGTGTAGCTTACAATGTTGTAAACCGGAGCTGTCCCTCTTTGATATGCCTCCTACACAGATTTCTATTGAGCATAGTGACTTTATTACAATTAACCCATTAAACACAATTCGTTCACCGAGTGCCCCTATAAAATTCGTGATACCCAGCTCAGGCCTATACTTTTTTCATCCAAGCTGCATGTATATATACGCCAAACTGCGCATAGCCCATTCTGATGGAACGAACTGCAATTATAGTTACTCTGCGTACCCTGAAACCAACTTTCTACACTCCATATTCAGCCAGTGTGAGGGGTATTTAAATCAGGTTAACATCTCGGCAGGAACGGGTTATTATCACCTACGAGACTATCTGGAAAATGTCCTCAACTTTTCAAAAGAAGCGAAGGATACCTTTTTAACTGCCGAGGGCTATTATCAGACTAAAGATGATAGTATAA
>JAJOZX010006647.1:0-105000 GCA_023014485.1 Bathynomus jamesi | reverse complement strand
GGATCGATTGGACACTGCACTAAAAGAAAAGAGACCTTCTTTGGTTAATCGGAAAGGAATCGTGTTCCACCACGACAATGCACGTCCTCATACCGCTCAGATCACTTCTGCAAAAAATTGAGGAGCTTGGGTGGGAAAACTTCCACATCCTCCACATTCTCCAGACCTTGCGCCTTCAGATTATCATCTCCTCAGAAGTCTGCAAAACTATCTTGACGAGAAACAGTATACTTCTTTAGATGACCTGCACACCAGTCTTTGTACGTTTTTTGCCTCCAAACCGCCTGAATTTTATAAACATGGCATTGAAAAGCTTGTAGGACGTTGGCAGTGTGTCATTTATTCCGATGGAAAATATATACTAGATTAAAAAGTTTCAGTTGAGTTTTTTTTTGTCCTTCAAATTCCGATCCAAAAAACCGACATTACTTATGGGATGACCTGATATATGGAGGATTTTACAACCACCTAAAACTGAAAATAATTTTTAAAAGATTAATTAGCAGAGATGGAACATCGGCTGTACGATAAACACCCAATTTTATTACCGGTGCTAATATATATATATATATATATTATATAATTTTTCCTGTAGTTATTTATGAATATATATAAATATATAAAAAATGTGGTATATTATATTGCTTGTATTTTCAGTCAAATGCTTTTCATTCAAAGTCCCACGTAGGTGGTTAGCATTGCGGATTATGAATCCATCGGTTCTGTGCTCGAGGCCCGGCGATTGCAGCCGAAGCCCGGTAAACGATCATCCTTCCGCACAATTGGTTGGTAGATAAATGGTTACCCTGGGCGACCGAATGGTTAAGACGCTGGGCTGCTGGTGGTCCGAATTCCCCGTTAAACTGTAGGTCTAAGTGGAGTGAAAAGCTTGACCTTTTATTGTTAGATGCGTAGCACACCCAGCTTCCGCACAATTGGTTGGTAGATAAATGGGTACCCTGAGTGACCTAGTGTTTAAGACGCTGGGCTGATAGTGGTCCGGATTCCGCGTTAAACTGTCGGTCTAGGTTGGAGTGAAAAGCTTGGCCTTCGTCAGAATGAACAATTTGGGTATTTTTTGTCTTTCTTGGAATAAAAAGAAATGATTATTTTGAGGTCATTTTATATGAGAGATGAATGACAAAAGTAAATAGACGCCTCTCTCTCTCCATATCTCTCTCTTTTTCTGGAAAATCATAATTAGTATATAGAGCTGTGTGTGTAATAATAGAGGATCTATGTGCGTTTGTGTGCGCTTCTTGGGTGTTCAGGCGATGTATACACTGTGCCAACTGGCTGATAATGCCTGGAGGCACTGGCCTCTACGCCAACTGGCGGATTTCGAGCTCTAAGTCAAGTGTTGCTACCATGATCACTCATTGAGCTTCTGCCTCTCGCGGAAGCTGGATGGTCTCTTCCTCTCTCTCCTCCTCCTCTCTCTTAGGTTAGGTATACCCCTTTGGGGGGATGAGGCCGTCCCAACTTCTCCCCCAAAGAGGTCAGGTGGACTCCCCCATCTTGCTGGGGGAGTTCCCCTTTTTTTTTGCACCCTGAGGTTGGCACTGGGAGGGGGTCTTGAAACAATTGGGAGGGAGATTGGCACTGGTACTCATTGCACTCTAATCTTTTTCTACCCATACTACTTCTTGAACTGCCCCATTTTTGCCAAAATATGAAATGGATGTCGTAACTGGGTTTACGGTGGTTTATAATTGATTCTTGGCTATGTTGTGGGAGAAACAAATATATATAACCCACACAAAACTTAAAAATATATCTTCTGCAAATAATTTTAAGGTTATTTAATGAATTTCTATTTACTTTTTCTTTTCTGGATTAATGATATTCTCGAATTCCGTGTTTTGTTGCAAGGAATATAAAGAAACAAGGATATAACAATATATATTTTTTAATGTTTTATTAAATACATATAGAGTATAGAAACACACATAAATGAGTACACAAATGGTAACTGCTAAAAACAATCCTAATTATTCGAATAAAGAAGGCAGACTTTTAACAAAATCCTTTTTGGATTCTACATCTGGCATCAGACTACGTGAAATTATTCTAGCTCTGATAAAACCATCTCGTGCTTCAAACCCAAATACCGAACTTGAGGAGTCTCACTAATTTAATACAACGCTTTTCATTCTGGGTATGATCGAGATAATTTAGAAAGTTTAATGCGTTTTCTTTGATAGCTAAAATTTCTGCTTTTGTTAGTTTCATTGCAAGATGTGGCTTACTTAGTTTAGCATCATTTCAATTAATTATTTCATCCCAGTCCTTTGCATCAAAATTAAGATTAGGAACCTTGAAATCTCTCAATTCTAAATTTTGACCAGTCTCATTTTGTATGTCCAGATTTTGCTAACAGCTTTTTCCCATTTTTTCCGAGCTGAGTCACACAACATTGCCAGAAGAATATTTTCAGGGTCAGCAATTTCTATTGATTCTCTAGGCAAATGCTTAACCCTATTAATAGCAGAAAACACATGCCTTGGGCCATCTATGCAATTAGGTCTACATTTGATGTCAAACCAATTAGGACCATAATTTGTCACAATGAAGTGTGTTATTACATAAAGTTTGTTTGTTTTTTTCACTGTTGAAACACAAAACCTACAAACCCTATTAGCAAGAGTTAATCATCTAACATGACTAATAGGACCTGGCTTTACATGAGCGAAGTTCATCAATTGTACCATTTCTGATTGCCGAAATAATGCGGTATAAGTACTGCTGATCTCCACTTAGATCATCAACAATATGTTGTGGCAGATATAATAGTTCTTTACTACTAGTTTTGAATATGTTTGATTTGTACAACTGGATTGTCTTCACAAAAATGAATGGCTTTCCCAATAGGACCAACAAAGGTACTTGCCCCAGATGTTGTACCATCCAATGTTTCAAAAATATGTCTCAGAGGTAATTTGTGTGGAGCATACAAATGAAACATTGAAGTGGCGTACCAAGTGCTTTCTCCATAACATGAATCACACCTCCTTTATAACCAGTGTTGGTATTTGTGCTATCACAGCCTATCATTTTGTCGATGTCTCTTTAATAACTGACAATACTGAATTTGCTATGTCTGCAGCCTTACTCGATGCTGGTGTCTGATGGGTAACATACTCTCGACCTGGTTCAGCAATCATTACTTAGTATTCTTCACTCTTCTTTTTACTGTACCACCTATCATTGTTTTTCATTTACTTGAAGTCTGATTTTATCGACCATCGAAATATATGGAAATAATAGAATTCACTTTATCACTTTTCAATGTTTTTCGAAGTCTTTCTCTTTCTCTCCGCACTTTACTTCTGTCTATTACGAAAGGGTCATCTTCTTTGGTGATCACACCACCGTCTATCAAAGTTGCAGTTACAATAGCAGCAGTATCACGATCTGATACACCAAATCTATGTGTCTGCATTGCAACATCCCGCAAAGGCATTCTCATTTGGCTTCCAGTATTTTCAAAACCACAATCTTCAGTTTCCATTATTCCATTGTCACTGCCTTCATCTGAAGAATTTTCTACTAAGCTCAAAGGTTGAACTTCAGTGGAACGATTGATAGTTTTCTTTTCTTTACTTACTTGTTCTGAGAGCTTCCTCTTGTATCTCGTTTGTAAAATTTGTGTGGTATGCACATCTACACTACCTATGTGCATTTTACGATCACTCCTCTGATCACTTCCTCTTTTGGTACTTTTTTATCTCCCCAACAATCTATGTGAATTTCTTCACAATCATTATTGCATCCTATGTTTGTATGGCATTTTAAATTACATTTAGAGGCACATATATCAAACAAATTACTGAGACTATTCATATATTCATTTTTTAGTTTCACTGATGTTTTTGATCTACTCTACTCAACGTTGCTCTTCTTTCTATGAATCTTGCTACCTTTTGAAATACAGCTTTTTCCTGAACTGTGGGGATTGATGATTGCTGCCAAAGTTTTAATAGCTCCCGAGTTATTTGTCTGATAATTGGCTTGTTAGCTGCATTTTTTCTTTCTTTGAGATAGAGAAAGTACCGAGCCACTTGTAAATTAATTGGCAAAACATTATGAAGCAACTTCTCAGGAGTTCCAAACATACAATGTTGCTTAGAATGCCTTGTGCTTACAAATTTTTTCCTTGCTGAATAGCATGGAGAACTTGAAAGGGTAGATGCTGCTGCATGGAAAGCTTTTGGTGTAGAGTTACTGCAAGATGGGATGTCGCTAGCTTGATGTGAAGAAAGATGTTGTTTCAGTTGTGGAGACACTAGTATGTAGGATGCTGATTCCATCTTTGCTATTCTATAGGTAAATTATTAACTGAAAAATAAGAACAAAAAATTCAAATAAATTTTAGTGAATTTTAATTGCTTAACCCGTTTGCTGCGCAACCCGTAATAGCACGGGCTCTCGCTTCTTACCATTTCTGCGCAACCCGTATAAACACGGGTTTAAACTTTAAGCCCGTTTATATATATAGGGTATATATACATACCTTACCTTACGAACCTTATGTTGTTTCGTGCCTTGGTCTCTCTTCACACGGAGGTCAAGCTGGTGGCCCCGCCTCTAGGTCTGGCTTGGTGGAGGAGCGCGTTGCTTTCTTGCGCTCTCCACCGTACATAAGCAGGCACACCCGGCTCATCTGGTACCGTCCTGAGCCAGTTATCCAGTCTTCTCTTGAAGACTTCAACTTTGACCCCCGTTACGTTTCTGAGGTCCTTTGGAAGCTGATTGAAAAGTCTTGGCCCCCTGACAACCAAGTTATTTTCCTTCAGAGTTGAGGAGGTCCCTTGTCGGGCCTTTAATTTGGAAACACTGCACATTCGGCCTTTCCTATTTTCCAGTGTTGTTTGAATGGTAATTGGGTTTAATTTTAGGTTTGGTACCAGTTTTTTGATCATTTTTCATATGTAGATTATGGTGTACCTCTCTCTTCTTCTTTTCAGGGAGTACAGATTTAGTTTACGTAGTCATCAATCTTGGCTGTGAAATGCCTTTGCGTTTCTTCTAGTTTATTACATTCTTCCTTTTTCTATTGGGACGTCAAAACTGAGCAGTATTCAAGTTTTGGTATAATCAGTGTTTTTAGCAGGGGAATCATTACTGTCCTGTCCCTTCTTTTGAACGTTCTTAGTACCTGTCCGGCGACTCTTTTTGCTTTATTAATCACTACCTGATTTTGTGTTTCGAATTTCGCATCATCTGTCATTATTATCCCGAGATCGATCGCTTTCGTGCTTCTCTGAATTTCCTGTCTATCTGGAGCATAATATGCAGTCTGTTTAAGTTCTTTTCTACCATATCTCAAGAGCTGAAATTTCTCGGTGTTAAATGTCATGTTGTTGCCTTCTGACCATTTGTATATTTTGTTCGTGTCCCTCTGCAAGGCCTCCACGTCATGTACATTAGGGTTAGTCTTCCGGGGTATTTTTGGACCCCATTAAAATAATAACAATTGTCTTCAATAGATGGCAGCACTTACCGTGTTGAGGTTCACAGTACCTTCCCGTTTCCTACAGCTGAGTGTTGAGGTATAGGTATCTTAGTCACCCACCAGCAGCGAAAGGAGGAGTACGTCGATTCTTGTGCTTGGGGTCCAGCTAGACCCCAGAAGACCAAACTCAGGTATGTTTTTTTCTTTAAGTACTTTGGTAATATTTTAATAAATATTTCATATATTCAATCATTTTAATTATATTTTATAATAATTATAAAATATAATATAATAATATATAATAATAATATATATAATAATAATAATATATAATAATAATAATATATAATAATAATATTATATAATAATAATAATATATATAATAATAATAATATTATATAATAATAATAATATTATATAATAATAATATTATATAATATAATAATAATAATATAATAATAAATAATATATAATAATAATAATAATATATAATAATAATAATAATATATAATAATAATAATAATATTATATAATAATAATAATATATAATAATAATAATAATATATAATAATAATAATAATATATAATAATAATAATATATAATAATAATATATAATAATAATAAATATAATATAATAATAATATATATATAATAATAATATATAATAATAATATATAATATAATAATAATAATATAATAATAATAATAATATAATAATAATAATAATAATATAATAATAATAATAATATAATAATAATAATAATAATATAATAATAATATAATAATAATAATATAATAATAATAATATAATAATAATATAATAATAATATAATAATATAATAATATAATAATAATAATATATATAATAATAATAATAATAAATAATAATAATATAATAATAATAATAATAATAATATAATAATAATAATATAATAATAATAATATAATAATAATAATATTATAATAATAATATTATAATAATATTATAATAATAATATTATAATAATAATATTATAATAATAATATTATAATAATATATTATAATAATAATATAATATAATAATATAATAATAATAATATAATAATATAATATAATAATAATAATATAATAATAATAATATAATAATATAATAATATAATAATAATATATAATAATAATATAATAATAATATATTAATATATAATAATAATATATAATAATAATATATTAATATATAATAATAATATAATAATATATAATAATAATAATAATAATATATAATAATAATATAATAATAATATATAATAATACTATAATAATAATATATAATAATAATATAATAATATATATATTTTTATATTTTAACATATTTTTTACAAAAAAAAATATATTTTTTTTTCAGTTGTCAGCATGGATAGTGACAGAATTTTACAACTACTGGATGAAGCACCGAGTGACGAGATCGTGGATGAGGTGTCATCGGATGAAGTTGATAATATAGAAGAAAGCGCACATGAATCTCAAACGGAACAAAGTAAAAATACTAGTGAAGGCGAGGACGTAAGTGAGACAAGTAGTGAAGAGGAGGATAGGTTGCGTCAACCCCAAGGGAAGAGAGCCAGAACTGACAATGCATGGGTAGGGAAGGATAAAGTTACCATATGGAGCAAGGAAGTCCCTACCAGAGCAGTGCGCACTCGTGCTCATAATCTGTATAGTGGTGTTCCAGGGCCAATTGAACAAGCCATAGGGAAAGTGTCACCTTCAGATACATTTACATTGTTTATCTCTGATCCTATTTTAGATATCTTGATGGGGAGTACAAATGCTAAGATTGAATCAATTGCACCAAATTATGCTGATAAAAGTAAAACACGGTCTACGTGCAAAGCAGAAATGAAGGCATTCCTGGGACTTGTGATGCTAAGTGGTATGTATAGGGCTAATAGGATGAATCTGGATGATTTTTGGTGCACAGATGGTACTGGTATGCCATTGTTTCTGGCTTCCATGTCACTGGTTAGGTTTAGGTTTTTATTGGCCAATCTAAGATTTGATGATAAAAGCACTAGAGATACACGAAGGGCATCAGACAAGTTAGCAGCCATAAGAAAGTTATATGATTTGTTTGTTGGGGCTTGCAAAGCTAATTACCGGCCTAAAGAATATGTAACAATGGATGAAATGCTTGTTGCATTCAGAGGTAGGTGCTCTTTTCGGCAGTATATCCCAAGCAAGCCTGCCAAGTATGGGATAAAGATTTTAACACTGGCAGATGCATTAACTTTTTTGGTGTGCAACATGGAAATTTATGCTGGTAAACCACCTCCTGGTACATATGATGTTAGTAATACCGCAGCATCTGTAGTAATTAGGCTAATTGCTCCTATTTCAGGAACAGGTAGGAATGTTACATTTCACAACTGGTTCACTAGTTGTGAATTTGTTACAGATTAATTAAAGAACCATAATTTGACATCAGTTGGGACTGTAAGGAAGAACAAGGCAGCCATCCCCAGAGTACTTTTGGATGTAAAAAGCAGACCAGTGGAATCTAGTTTATTTGGTTATAGCAATGAAATAACACTGGTCTCGTACATTCCAAAGAAGAAAACGAAGAAAAATGTCATCCTACTCAGTAGTATGCATCATGATGATGCAGTTGACCCCACATCAAAGAAACCTGAATTAGTATTGTTTTATAACAAAACCAAAGGTGGGGTTGACATGGCTGACCAACTCTGTGCATTGTACAACTGCGCGAGGAACAGTAGGCGGTGGCCATTGACAGTGTTCTTCCAATTGCTGAATATAAGCTGTGTTAACTCCTATGTTATATACATACACACATAACAGCACACATCCACTCCCTCGGCGTAAATTCATCAAAGAATTAGCAATTGACCTCGTACAAGAACATATGCAAATGAGAATGGACGCAAAGTGTGTAAAACAGGGAGTCAAACAGAATATAGCCAAAGTGTTACCAAAAGCTGGACCATCACAGACTCCTAGTGTAGCTGTAAAAGGTCGCTGCCATTGCTGTAACAGGTCCGATGACAGAAAGAGTAAAATGAAATGCAGTATGTGCATGAATTTTGTGTGCAAGCAGCACTGTGTAACTGAATGTATGTGAAAGATGCAATGAGGATGAGTCACTTGATGATGACTAACTTACACTTACTTTATTATCATTATTTACTATTATTATACACACTGTGTGGGCCACATTTCGGGCCACAATGTAATGTTGGTTTATTCACTTAATAAATGTTAAAACTTTTATGTTTTTTTCCTAAAAAAATAAAAGCAAGTATTTATTCTGTTGGGGTCCAGTCAGACCCCAGAAGACTATTGATGGAAAATTTACCCGGAAGACTAACCGAGGGTTAAAAGATGATGAAAAAAGCTCATAAAACTTTGCTCCCTGGGCTTCTTCTCATTCTTTTATATCATATTAATGCCAGAAAAAAATATTAGCTACATTGAAACATACTAAGCCTTGCTACCAGGCAGCTGAAAAATATGCATTATTGAATTAATTTATTATACTTAATACTTAAATTTTAAATTTTTTTTTTCAGATTTACCTATCATAAATAGCATATCTATTAAATAAATCGTAGTTTTACTTGCGTTTATATAAACTTAAATAATTATTACAAAATTTAATACTTATTTTTTCGTCAAAAAGAGCAATAATTAATTACTTTTCAATGGCAGACGGAGACGGTAATAATAATGATGATGATCCAAATAAAAAATCAAAGGATAATTCGAATATTTCCTTAAGAAAAGATGATATAATATGGCTAATAGAAAAGCCTATCGAAAAACTCTCTGATGTTCGAATCCCAACGAAGGGGGACATTTTACGCTATTTTTTCTACCTAAAAGATGGACCAATGAAGAAAGAGAAATTTAGAAATTTTAACGGTACAATTGCTGAAAAAGTATTAGAAGATACAGAAAAGCAGAGGATGAAATCAGGAATCGAAACACAACGTAAAGATAAAGTCAAGCAAAAGATTTTAGACCTTTACGAGAATTATAGGACACTCCAAAAAAAGAAAGGTTCCAATTCCAACAAGGTAAAGGAAGAAAATTTTGTTAGAGACCTTGACTCCTATTTTTTTATTGCCCATAAAGATGCTGAACGCAGAGTTCAAACTGATCGGTTGAGGACGACAGAACAGAAAAAAGAGGATATTGATTTCATAAATGCAATGAAAGAGGGTAGAAAAGTTCTTTTGGGATCCGAAGATAAAAAGTATTCAAAAAAGGTTCAAGCTAAAAGGAACAGGAATAGAATTTCACTTACAGAATGGAGACAGACATGCGAAGAAGAGAGCTACAAGAGGCTTCAACTAGCGAACTTAACGATGAGATAGACAGTGTTGATGAAGATTATTTACAATTAGATGGTAGTGATAATGATGAAAATGTGACTTCAAATTCTGATAAAAAATAAAAAAGAAAACGTTCGGAAACTATCACACTAGAACTTCCACGAAACCCATTCAAAAGTAAAAAAATATCTTGCAGAAAGAGCTGTGAAGCTCATTCAAGATTACTCAAATAACATTACCAAGGACGAGCCCCAAAGACAGTACATGTTTCAGGTTGTAGAGCGCCACAGGAAACTAATTCCTGATTTCAAGAAAGGGACACTAAACCATCTTCTGTAAAATCAAAATAAGATCAAAACGGACTGTTTATAACTGCCAAAAGGAAGAGGCCGACTCCTGCTAAAATAAAAATAAACCTGATGGCTACAGTTATCTAATTTCCCTAGAAATAAGAAGAAAGACCAAATTTTAAGCTCGTCTTTGTTTTTTTTTTGTTGCACATATACTTATACTATATCAATGCTTTGTATTTTTAATTCAATTCTAATTAACCCTAATTTATTTTTATGAGGATTATGTAACTTAATCTTAAGTAATAATGCCTACAAATCAGACCTAATTGCATAATTCGAAAATCACAAAACCTCAATTTTACATGAGGCTGGTGGCAAGGCTTAATATGTTAGGATCGGGCTAAAAATTTCCAAAAGTATTCAGAAGCATGATAGCAATGAGAAAATAGCTGGGGAGCAAATATTCAAAATCATGGTTTTTTTTGGAGCACCCTAATGTACATCGCTCATTTTTCTGCTGATCTTTATATCGTCTGCAAAGGATATTACTATACTGCTGCTGTTTACTCCGCTCTCTATGTTTGTTAGCATGATAATGAACAGGAGTGGGGCCAGTACTGTCCCTTGTAGTACTGATATATGTTGTAATATGACGCGTTTTTTTTTTATTTTGATGGTATGAATTATACCTTTATTTTAGCCTGTTTTCCTTTAAACCAAGTAATATTAATTTAATCAAAGGATATATATATATAATATATATACAGGGTGGGCGGAAAGTAGCTCCCTAATTTAAATTACATATAAATTATGTATAAATTGTGATTGTATTGTTATATTGTTATGGTGTGTTCTCTAAAGTGGTACAATTGTAACGGTAATCTTTTTTTCTCTAAAGTGTTCTCTTTGTGTTCTCTAAAGTGGTACAATTGTAACGTTCATTTTTTTTTTTCATTTCAGATTGAAGGGTAACATGGCTGAGCGTTTAACACTGCAGGAGCGTGCCCAGTTGGGGGCACGGTACGAAGTTTGGCAATATGTCGTTCGAGTTCAAAGATGGTGGCGGGCCATTCACGGACCACGTGCCCAAGTGGACCCGAAAACAATCAAGAACTGCCACTCGAAGCTCATGACCACGGGGTCTGTGGCAGATGTTCGAAGATGTGGTCGCCCTTCGACATCCAGGGCCCAGGAGACGGTGCAGGCAGTTCAGGAAATGTTCGCACGGAGTCCACGAAAGTCAACTCGCCAGGCAGCTCGGGAAAGTGGACTCTCCCGCTACTCAGTGCGAACTGTGCTGAAGAAGGAGCTGAACTGGCGTGCGTGGAAGCCGCATTACTGCCAATCTCTCTCGGACGAGGACTGCGACATTCGCATGGAGTTCGGGGAAATCATGCTGGCTTGGCATGAAGACTGGCCCCATCTCTTCCGCAACATCCTCTGGAGCGACGAGGCGGTGTTCCACGTCGGAGGCTTTGTCAACCGCCACAATTGCCACTACTGGGCAGGAGAGGATCCCATGGTTACGCTGAAAAACGGCAGAATCGGTTCAGTGTAACGGTGTGGTGTGGTATGACCTCAGATCAGGTTGTGGGCCCGTTCCTTCTGCGCAACACCATGAATGCTGAGCGGTACCTTGCTATGTTGCGAAACGAGGTCTGGCCGGTTGTCAGCACATGGGAGAACATCGACGATCTGATATTTATGCAAGATGGCGCCCCTCCGCACTTCGCTCTTGTTGTCCGTGAGTGGCTGGATGCCCACTTCCCTGGGCGTTGGATGGGTCGTCGTGGTCCACATCAATGGCCAGCCAGGAGCCCCGACTTGACACCGTGCGACTTCTTTCTTTGGGGGTGGGTAAAGGAAGAAGTCTACCGCACCAAACCGAGGACATTGGAAGAACTGGAGGACCGAATTCGGGAAGTCATGTCCTCCATCCCGCCGGAGTTCCTGCTAAAGTCAGTGGACGCCATTCCTGGGCGGCTCCAGAAGCTGGTGGAAAGAGTTGGAGCCCACATTGAATTTTAGAGAAAACCTACCATGTATGCCTACCTTTTCATATTATTTCTTCTGAAATAAATGGATAATATACGTATTTTTTTACCAATCCAAAATAGGGAGCTACTTTCCGCCCACCCACCTGTATATATAATTATATATATAATATATATATATATATATTATAATATATATATATATATATATATATATATCGCTGATTATATATTCTTATTTCTCTGTCAGTTTGTTTAGGGCGATAATTATAAAACCTTTTACAAAAATAATATATTCATCACAGACTTTCTAAACCAATTATAATGTAAAATTAAATTTTTGACAGTAAAGAAAATTTGTCGAAGAATAAAGATTTGATATTGAGGCAATTAAATAAAATGCAAAAGCAATTTAAATATGACTGTTAGTCAATTTTAGCATGGAATCAATTACAATGAAAAAGAAAGACATCCTGTTGAAGAGCTTCTACACGTTGCAAATGATGGGGATACAAACCCTCATCAGTTCGCCATACACGCGATCCTTCGAACACTGGTAGTTAGGCTACGTTGTACTAGGTCCAGTATGTGCCGCTCCACAGCAACGAGCCGTCGTGCTACATGTTCTTAGCTACGTGCAACAATTGTCCCTGTTTCCCTTAATCTCTGATGTGTGTCACTAAACACTTGCCTGTTCGGTATTCGATGGTTCGGAAAACGTTTTCGATATTCCTCAACTGCCGCTCTGCTGTCACCCTCACAGAATCCATAAATGAAATGGATATCAGCGTATTCAGTGGGTGTGAACTGTTAATTCATTTTGATTGTTCACCTTAGCGCAACAGTGTGTCTCATATCACAGATCAGAACCAACGGAAAGAAAAAACTGAGGATTAGTAATGGTAACTTCGTCAACCGAAACTACCGACAGTGCTGCCATCTATCGAATTACAAACACGTAGGGATTTAATGTTTGCACATCTTAAAATGTCCGTACCTCCGCAACGGTTGGAAATAGCACCTATGTTGTATTAACTTTTTTACTCGATATCACCCCCGAAAGTATGGCAGACCGGGCGTGAAACACCCGGTGTGTGTGTGTGTGTATATATATATATATATATATATATATATATATATATATATATATATATTATATGCTATAAAATAAAATGTACAGACTGCTTTTAGAAACTTGTCAGAGTATAAGTTTTAGCTCATCTGCAGAATAATATCTTACCATATGCTTACTTGACATTGTCAATTTAGCCTCACTTGTAGTTAAGGTTCTTGAGAAATACTTAGATGAACACAGCCTAGTGTTAAATTCACGTTTATTACAAAAAAGTTTACAAAAAGTTTTTATATATTTCTACCAAAGTGGAGGACTTTGTAACTAGGACGACTAGGCCATACTTGTATTATACAATCTTCACCTTTAGATATTTTAGTACGTTACCTACTTATTGCTCTGATATTTTCTTCCAAATTTATAACTGAATCCAATACACCATTCGTTTTTAATTTTTATTTACCAGTTTAGGTTCCTATGTGGTAACAGCTCAAACTAAAAATATACATAATTTACACAGTATATCAGTTTAGCTATGTAGTGCATCTCTTCAATAATAAAACTTATTTAATTACATACTTGCCAACCCTATCGATTTAAGTGCTAGGCTACCGATTTGAAGGCTATTTTACCACCTCCATGCATATACTCGTAATATCAAACCTTTTATGTTCACGTTACAGAAACCTGTTTCTGCGTTTGAAGAACATTTTTGCGGCTTGCGCAGGTGACGTCACAATGAGAACGCGGTAGACCTACGTTTTATTTATTAATTGCTCCTTACTTATTCTAGGAGACGTACGTCGTTATTAGATTACTATTATTAACTCGATATTAATTTCCAGACGGTCGTTTCTTAATTAGTTAATAACATGGCACCCCCGTCCAGTACTTGCAGTTGCTGTGAAGGAAAGTTTGCAGGTTACGCGTTTATTTTGGTTAATAATAATGATCAGTTAGTTTGCAGGTGGTGCTCAAACTTGTAATTGCTAAGGTACGAGCCAGAGAGAGGCTTGAAGAAATTGTGGTGCTCCTGACGGCAAAGTTAGAATCCCTTGGGCCTTATGAGAGGAATTATTCTTCAGTCACGGCCCCTCCTGCTCGAATTATTACAATACATTTAGACGCAAAACGAATCCCAATATTTAAAAGAAATTCACTTGACAATTAATCCGAAGTAAATAAAAAGCCAAATTGACCACAAAAACTAACAGTACACTTTATATATACAACCAAAAGAACTAAATGAGAAGTCTATTATGTTTTATAAAGAAATTTCAGCGAAATCAAAGTAATTAACAAAAGAATTAAACGAGAAGTCTATATATACTTTTATAAAGAAATTTCAGCGAAATTAAAGTAATTGATAAAAGAATTAAATGAGAAGTCTAAATCTACTTTTATATTATTTTAATTAAAAAAGAAAAACCATTAATCCGAAATGAATGAAAAAACAAATGACAGAAAATACAAGCCAAAAATAGCAATACACACTTTAAACGCTGTGTGTATATATATATACACATATATATGTATATATATACACTACCGGTCAAAAGTTTAAGCACACCTACTAATTTCCAATGTTTTGCTACTTAGCTCATGACAAACTTTAAATGTAAACTTAACAGGTACTAGGGATGAATTTGCTTACCTGGCTTTAAATATTGTATGCTTTAGTGCATCTGCCCTATGCAGTGTGTTGTAACACAGAAGCTTCTTCAAAATAGCCTTCAAAATGTGTTAATTTACGTCTAGCATGCAACATAAAATTAATGCCAGTAGCTCTGCATAAAGGTCCAAAAACAGTTTAAAAGTCTTTACTGGGGTACTGTTTCTTCAGGAGTATGTTAATACATGTGTTCAGTTATTAACATGCGCTGCAGGTCTTTACATATAAAATCCTTGCAGAGGAGCTAACTGTGTAGTTTAAGATATATTTTTGCGTTTCAAAAAGCAAAAGTGGGTGCCAAAGCTCAGTTAACAACAGAAAAAAGTCAGTCGATTGTAACTTTGAGAAATGAGGGCCAATCACTGAGGCAAATTGCAAAAATACGGTTGCTTGTGCCATTAAACGGTACGAAGAAACTGGTCAAAATAAGGACAGAAAAAGGTCAGGGCGACCAAGAACCAAAACAGACTCAGAGGACAAGTATATCCGAGTCACCAACAGACAACTCACAGCACTTGAAATCAAAGCCCAGCTGAACAACTCCAGAAGTACAACAGTCTCAACATCAACTGTTCAGAGAAGACCAAGAGAGGCAGGGTTAAAAGGACGAACTGCAGCAAAGAAACCAATGCTGAGACTCCAGAACAAAAAGAAAAGGCTAGCCTGCGTTAAAAAACAACAAAAATGGACTGTTGACCAATGGAAATTTGTCCTTTGAACTGACGAATCAAAGTTCGAAGTTTTTGGATCTAAACGCAGAGTATTTGTGCGGCGCAGAGCGGGTGAAAGAATAACACAGCAGTGTGTTGTGCCATCAGTGAAGCACGATGGAGAAAGTGTGATGGTCTGGGGATGTTTTGCAGGGGAGCAAGTTGGAGATCTCTACAAAGTCACTGGAATACTGAACCAACGTGGCTATCACAGCATTCTACAGCGCCATGCCATCCCGTCTGGACTGTGAGTATTTGGCCAACAGTTCATAATGCAGCAAGACAACGATCCTAAACACATTTCCAAGCTGTGTCAAAATTACCTGAATCAAAAAGAACGGCAACGTCAGCTCATAGTTATGGAATGGCCAGCACAGTCGCCGGATCTGAATACCATCGAGCTAGTGTGGGATGAACTGGATCGACAAGTGAAAGCCAAGCAGCCATCCAGCGCTCAGAAGCTCTGGGAACTCTTACAAGAGTGCTGGCAGCAGCTTTCACCAGACTATCTTCTCTCTCTTGTTGAGCGCATGCCTCGAATTTGTTCTGCTGTAATTGTTGCTAGAGGAGGCTATTTTGATGAATCTAAAATTTAGACTTTGCTTTTGGTAAATTGTCCTGATTTATTGTTATTTAAGTTCCCATGTTTGTACTTATGAATTTGTGTCATGATAATTTAGTTAATAAATAAAAAACTTTTAACAAAATTTGAAATTTATGAATATTTCAGGGTGTACTTAAACTTTTTACCGGTCGTATATATATATATATATAATTAAAATACCATATAAATTTGTTCAAAAAGATACGTGTACTCTTTTGCAACACGAATAAAATAAAAATTTTAGTGGCGTATTCAGCACTATGTTTCGGATTCCATGTTATACTGTAGGTCTAAGGTGGAGTGAAAAACATAGATTACATTCAAACATAAGCCCACCGTGTGCCTATTGCGTATACTGTAGGTCTAAGGTGGAGTGAAAAACATAGATTACATTCAAACATACGCTCCCCGTGTGCCTATTGTGTATACTGTAGGTCTAAGGTGGAGTGAAAAACGTAGATTACACTGCCCAACACCAATTTTGTGATTTAATTCTAACACCTGTTTTTAGGTAACTTTGGTGTGCTGATTTAAAAAATCACCTTAGTTTTTGCCTATCACGTCAGGTTTTCGAGCAATCAAATACGGATATTTTGGAGATATCGCATTTTGGCAGGGTTATGCCCAATTTTGTTTCTTTTCAAAAAATAAGTTTTTACATACTCAGAATCAGCATGGAAAGTAAACAATTGTGCAGGGAGTGAACTTTAATATACAATGGTAATATTGACACATAAAGTGATTAAAAGTGTTTAAATAAGCAAAAAATGAATCCATATTAAAGCAAGCACGGGACCAGTTTTCTTAACATTGTCTTTTTCTTGTTTTCTTACTTTTCAGTGCTGATAAATTTTCTCTTATAGGACTTCCTAGAATGAGAGATGTCAAGACAATCTCTTTGCAGGCTCCAGCAGTAGTCAGCCATCATATGGGTATCCCATCTTCCTTGGTATCGTTCTTCCATCACTTTGATATCTTGGTGGAACCTTTCACCTTGCTCTTCACTAACATCACAGATACCCAAGATTTTAATATGTTGTACATGACCTTCAGATTTAATGCACAAATTTGCGTATTCCACAGATAAAATTTTAACAGCAAAACAGCTGTTAACAGGTCTCAAAAATCATCAATTTTGATAAGCGCCCTTCATGGATCACCCAAAATAGGCATATTGCATTGCACGAAAACCTGATGTGATGGACAAAATCTAAGGTGATTTTTGAAATCAGCACATCAAGATTATCCAGAAACAGGTCTTAGAATTAAATCAGCAGCAAATTTTTTTTTTTTTGTTAGGCAGTGTTATTGATTTTAACCCCAAATTAAATGTTATTTTTTTATAAAGAAAATTCCCAATAATCAAAGAAGAGGAATCCTTTATTCATTTGTTTTCAATTAAAATTAATTCGCACTTTCATGCTAGTATATTAAATTTGACAACAAACATTATAAATATTCTCATAGAATTAAATTTTAACAGTCTACAGACTTTTGTCAAACCTTTCTCTGAAAACATTTCTGTGCAAAAATGTACATCGAGATAAACTTAGCACACAAAAGAAACACGTGATTTGCCCGAGGGTACTTCAAAAACGCAAAATATCGTGGGTAACGCACTTTCACCCGAAAAACTCCGGTCCATCTCCTCTCACTCCTATTATTATTATTATTATAATGGCTTCTAGCACAATTTTTTTAAAAGAAAAAAGCATAAAATTTTCATAAGTATATTGGAACTCATTTACCGAGTTGGTTTATGATGGTCGTAAGTAGTCACAGCAAAATTTTTTTAAAAATATAAAAAAGGAATGAAAAGTTTAAAAAAAATGTATATTTCGTTATTATAAAATCCTCTCGATTAGATCGTAAAGGGAAAATTAAAAAAAAAAGAGACTCAATTCATTTTATTAAATTGAAAAACATAATTGATTCCTCGTGTAGACTTTGGCGAGTTCAGACAATAGATTCTCCTTGTACTGTAACGATTTGCCGCTGTTCAAATTGTACGGCCATTTCCCTATCCAAAATGTGAAAAATTGAGGATCGAGTAGTAAGACCGCAAATAATGATGCAAAATACTGTCGCGGTAGAGATTGCAAGTGGCAATTAACTTTGAGATGTGAACATTAAATCTATGGAGAGAAGATAAAACACCATTATTCAGCCAATCAGGACGTCCAAAGCGTGGGTCCATTAAATCAGTGTTATGATTGGTACACAAATTTAACATAGCCCTATCTAGTTACATTGACAACCAATCAGCAAACTTTCGAACCGCCTATTAGTCTTTTAGAGATCATGCATATAAAAGGAAATATTTTCAGTTGGGATTCACAGCAGTTATTTTTACCAATGAATAAACATTCCCTCCGTCATGAGTCATTCACAAGAATTTTACAGTTTACCGGATTTATATCAAGATGGAGACACTATCGCGTTGTCCACAATTAATCTTTTTAACGCAGCCGACCGGAATGGATTATTTCCCACGCAAACCGTTGATGATATTTGCAATGACGCTCCTTACGATCCGACGCAAGGGGCTGCCGTAGAAATCTAAGTAATTATGTGCCTGTAATTTGGTTTTTTGTAGCCAATTATTCGCGAACTTGTTATTTACTTAGTGTGCTGGCATTAGGAGAAAGAGCACTGTTCTGGATTTTATATATATATATATATATATATATATATATATATATATAATATATATGGAGGGTTGTAGTAATTCATCTCATCACATTAAAAATGCTTCATTTAGGTATCCGCAATTATAGATTAGTTTGCAATTAATATTAAGCTAAAGTCCTGTTTTGATTCGTTGAATTTTTTATAGCAATTCTTTGCAAGTTTTAAATAAATTTATAATTTCCATAAAAAATGTTATTCGGCATTTTCTCTTAAAGGAACTTTTCTGAACGGCTCGAAGATATCTTCACATTGTAATACTTTTACTTTATGCATACTCTGTAAATGTTTTAAACAATTGGGTTTTTATTAAAAAAGATTCAGTATGAACTAAATAATTATTCTTTCTCCTTTAAGGTCCGATAAGGATTTGACTCGTGTTATACAATCTTTTTGTTTTGAAGAAACGCATGTTGTGGACCGGAATACGGAATTAGAAGTTTTACCACGCAGTCAACCCAGCGATTGCCACATCATTAACCAAATAATGTAAGTTTTTTTTTCTTATATTTCGAGCTTTTTTTTGGGAAAGAAAACTCAATGTATTTTCATCGATTTATTAAATGAATGACATGTTTTTATACAATAACCATCTTAAATAAGTTACAGAATACACAAACTAATATTATTGGATGCAATTATATATACACACACGAACAAAACATACTATACAACGAGTACACAGAATGGGAAAACGGCTTTTTATCTGTCTGCATACCATTTCGTCGTTTCGTTGAGTGTGACACAGGTCGAATAATTTTTTAAAATTTATAAATTCCTTACCACGTGACATATGCATGAGAAATCAAAGGCAGTACATCCCGCAAGTATTACTAAAATATCATTGTAGAAGGAAGGGATTCCATACAACTTCGAGGATATGCAAATGCTCGAGAAATTTTACAACAGGGTCACTCCAGGGATGAGTCCTGAATGAATGAAAATAGTACATGCGGTCCCTATTTTTAAAATAGATTATAAACCAATGAATGCCTTCACTACCAAAACCATCTGTGTTCACAATAAGACTACCGCAATCTCTCGTAGTTGGCAATTTCAATGTTTCTTTCTTCGCAAACACACCGATAAATTTGGAACGTGTAACTCGTTCGCTATTCATTACTATCTGAACTGTACTCGCGTCCATTTTAAAAGTCAGTGACAACGCTCCTAATTCTGGCTACTTCTATTAGGGCTTGTGACTCGAGGTATACTAGTACACTAATAGGCGTGTCTATCGGTTTGGCGAATTCCAATCTGACTGAGATGTTTCCACTTTAAAATTAAAGTTAAATTGATCGATGAAGTCTTTCTGCGTTACCCCAAACCCGAACTCATCACAAGCACCTGCAATATGGGCCAGATTACTATATGCTCTCGCGCAAAGCGGAAACACGGCGTCTGATGAATAATCTATATCCATAGCCCCGTCCAACGCAACGCCATTGATGTATAGAGCTATATTTTCAAGGCCGAAATTCTCGAATTTAAAGGCACTCTTTTTATATTTTCCATTCACCGAAGAATGGTCCTGCATTCCAATTAATATCCTTTTAGGTAGATTTCCCAGGGCGATGTTTTCTATCTGTTTCGAGGCCAACCCTGCTGGTACCGTGTATTGTTTGATCTGTGCTCTATTAGTTGGGTATTTTACTGTGGCATGTATTAAGTTTTTCTCAATTTCTATTTGTTTAGGCGGACTTAATTTCACTCGCCGTACGCTCCCTCTTCTTGATCAGCAACCAGATTTAAACAAATCTCAGGATTCGTGCGGGTGAGCTTTATTTTCATATCCATGCCATTCACAAGCAACTTCTCCTGGAATGTGAAGTCTGTATTATACAAGTGTCCAAAAGATTCATATACCATCTTTTTAGAACTTTTAAATTTGTCTTTTATACTACTTTCGTCTTTAGCTTGATAATAGCCCTCGGCACTTAAAAAGGTATCTTTCGCTTCTTTGGAAAAGTTCAGCACATTTTCCAGATAGGTTCGTATGTGATAGTATCCCATTCGTGCCGATTTGTTGAAATGATTTAAATATACATCACACTGGTTGAATATGGAGTGCAAAAAGTTTGTTTCAGGGTATACAGCATATTTGTCATCGCAGTCCGTTCCATCAGAATGGGCTATACGTACTTTGGCATATATGTGCACACAGCTTGGGTGAAAACAGTAAGGGCCTGAGCTGGGCATCACGAATTCTATTGGAGCACTCGGGGAACTAATTGTGTTTAATGTTTTAATCGTAATAAAGTCACTGTGCTCAATAGAAACTTAAGTTGGAGGCATATCAAAAAGGGGAAGCTCCGATTTTCAACATTGTGAACTACACGGATGGATGAAGCGTGCCATGACGAGTTAGAAATAGTGCCTCCTCTCTCGACAAGTAGTAAACAAACTATGATTCATGAGATCAATGTCCTTAGCTTATATCAGTCAAAAAAATGGTCAGCCATAGGTTTCATTCGCTTAGAACACTTCTTTTTTTATATCCTTTTACGTTTACCACCACGTGCTAGTAATCCCTTCTTCCGGACAGCCCTCTTCTTCTTCCCACCACCACGCATTTTTCTCTTTGCATCCTTGATGATTTCGTCCCGTGTACGCTTTAAGTCTTCTTCCGTGTTAAGACCTGATTGTAGCGCTTTCCTACCGAGGTATCTGGCTCCCTTCTTCAGCAAGGGGACAGCTGTACGTAGTGTGGTTGAAAAAAAATGGATCCAAGTCCACTACCACGCTGGTATCTCTCACCTAGATAGACTGTGAAAGGCTTTCTGTCTATTATAACTCAGGTCGTCAAAAGTGCAGCTTCACTGTTAAGCTTCCATCACCGAATGGGAAATTTTTTCCCTCAATCGTTCTTATATTGAGATTTTGGTTATTAGATTAGTCGCGACATTCACATAATGGGGCATGTCATATGTAATACTCATGCTCTTCCCTCTATGGTTGGGAATGTGTGCAATGCGCAGCAGGCGTGCCTGGGTATCCCCAAAAACTGGTGCTCCGCTGGTGAAGGGTATCTCTTTGGAATGCTGATCGATATCGCCCCTCGGTTATAATTTTGAACAGTCATTTGTCTTTAATATTTCTGTCAGCCTGTGATTTTAGAGTCAGAGTAAGTGCAGGGTTTTCTTTGTTTACAATTTCGTATACTAAATCATCCGTAAGATTTAAAATTTTTAAACTTGTGTTCACGTCTCTCACAACATCCTCAGCCGCACCATAGCATCCCAGACCTAGTGTTACTACTTTACTGTAAAACCGGGCATCCCCAATCCTGGCGATACGTATGGTTTCATCCCGAGTTACCCCCGCTTTTTCACACTCATTACAGTCCTAAGAATCGTAAAAACGGGTTCTTTATAATTAATATTTAAAAAGGTGTCCAGCTGAGTCTCGCATATCCACACCTCATACGAATCACAACCCAATTCAATGTGGCCATGGAGTTCTGTTACAAAGTTGGCCAGGGTGTTGTTAGGGTGTACAGACAGGGACAAAGAGGACGGTAGTGTGACGTAGAAATGGTTAGGCACCATGTTGTATACTATTTAAGCTTTATTATTGCGGCAGCTTTTATATAGGTGTTGAAGCTTTCTGGGTACCCTAGCCATTTCACCAGGTACATTTTTCTTTTTCCTGAACCTTTGCTTCCTAAAATTTTTTCAATTTTAAACACAGTTTTTCCTAAATAAAATGTCACTTTCTGCAACTCCTCGAGGTAAAAGCCTCCTGCGACTTCTTCCCCATTCAAATCTTCAACGTAATACAGATCTCGCCCTTAGGTCTCATAGCCCTAACTTTAAAAATCTCACGTATCCAGCCTTGCTCAAATCCCTTCGCGAATTTACTCCGCGAACGGGACAACCTTACATAATCAATGATTTTGAAATGCGCAGTGTGTGGTGGTGGTGTTCCATCTCTTCTCACATCACTCTCTGGGCGCGTACCTCTTTCTAAAATCTCGTTAGGTGTTGTCCCAATCATGCGATGATGTGAGCGGTTTTAGGATGAGGCCAAAGATTTTATGTGTAAAATAGCGGTGCATGCGTTCCTTTATGGTACGTTTAACTCTTTCAGCTAAAGAGGCCTTATGTATAGAAATAGTAGTGTAGTAACTGATATTAAACTCTATCAACATGTTCTGAAAAGCTCGGCCTATAAATCTTTCCCCATATCCGTACAAAAATAGCCCGGAACCCTGTTTCCTTTCAACATCATTGTTTTGGTGGCTTTAGCAACTGTTTCAGGCGATTTATTTTTCAGAGGAATTAGCTACAGATATCTAGAAAATACATCTATTACGAATAGGATGTAGCGGTAACCATCGTTATACACTGAGTATATTTGCATGTCTGTTAAATCTACTTAAAAAAAGAGTCAGTCGATGCCGCTGTTTTATTGTCTGTCTTAAACCTTTTTCTCACAGGTTTATGAAGTGTATAAGCGTCCTTCTGCCGCAAAGACCTCTCAACATCTTTTTTCCCTATTCCATCATTGTAAACACTTCTTTATAGTCTATCTACGCCTCCGTAGGAGGCTGGGATAGAAATGTCATAATAACGTCTTCTTAATATGTTAGCCATTTGCGTATTTTAGAGGCACGTGGGTAGGGTGACCGTTGTTTAGCCTCTTTTCTCCTCTTCAGAGTTGCTACCGGTGGGGGTGATGGCGTTCTCAATTTTGGCACATACGATGTATGTTCCAAGTCTTTTAACCTGTTCAGATTTCCTATCATTGTTTTTTGGACATTTATTTGTTGTAGTCTTGGTTTAATATGCTTCCATCCTGATGGTGGGGTCTATCCCACTTTCTCACCAGATCATGGACGATGTCTACGATATTCGAGCCCTGCACCTTTGCTCCTTCTACAATGATCTCACCTATATCGGTCCACTGTATGTTGGGATCCTCATTCAATAGATTATAAAGACTTAAACCTTTATTCCTCAATGTATGTGGGAGGGTGCTTCTTAATCCATGCTCGATAGGTTGTGTGGCCGACTCGTTAAACTTTGGTTGGTCAGCTGTATCGTCGGACACATGCCCTATGTCACCATGCACATCGTTCTCCGTGCTGTGCCTAATAACCACGGGGATCTCTGTCGGCTTCTTATAATTTTCGTACTCGTGAAGAAATTTCTGCAGAGCTTCTTGGTATAAGATTCTTTTCTCATCAGGTGTTTTTTCACTGTTTAATAGGGCTAACAATTCGCTTTCCATTCTTTTAAGCCTGCTTTTACGGGGTTCTAGAACCGTGTCTGGATTCTTTGAACTTTGCAGTGAAGCATACACCTCGTGTGGAATCACTACCACTTTCTTCTTTATATAATCTTGTCAGTAAAGGAGCCAGAACTGAAAATCAGATGGGGAGGAATGATACCCCCTCTTTGTACAATAATTCGTTTTTCTCCCCCACAGTTTGACTTTTACGAGCGAGTGTAAGTATGATGTTCTTGTAACGGTGTAGGTGAGCATTCTGAGGTGGTTTCATTGCAATTTATAACGTTGAGAGAGATTTCAAAAATTTTAAAAAGTCGGAGTCGATATTTTTAACAAACATCTGTTGCATTGTCCGGGGCAGTCGATGATAGATTTTTATTAATTCATGGTATTTCATTAGCCTCTTTGTCATTCTGGAATATACACCGTTTCAGGCTCGTTTGGAAATATATTCGTTCTTAGAAGCATCCTAAACGTGTTTCGCGGATGAAGATCACAAAACAAATATCCGTAACGCTGACTTGTAGCTTCTTTATAAACTTTCTAAAACTCATTACGCTGATTCTGGAACATTTGATTGGCTAATACCCCAATTTGTGATACATCTCTACGTTGCTCGAATAAGACTAGATATTGTGTATTTAACGACGCATCACGCATGTATCTATTTTTGAAAAATAGATTCTGATTGATGAAGAACACGCTTATGTTAAGATGGTGGGAGAATACTGTAAATGTCTCGGCAAACGTTTTATCAATCTCCAACATGAGATGTCAATTACAATGACTGTATGCTCATTTCCCTTTAACGAATTAACATCGTATACACCTTTGTGGAACAAAATATCCTCTTGGTACTCATCGAACACTGCTTGATACGTCGAATAGCACCATATAACTTTATGCACAAATTTTGAGAACATTTCTCCCTTTTCTTTAATAATTTTAAGCATAAACACCGTTTTACCACATCTTGTAGGGCCAGATATAATACATGTGGATGGGCTCGTGAACCTGAATTTTTCTACAGAATCCATCTTTAACAAGTCACACTCCTAAGTGGGTCATTTAGAAAATATAATAAATATTTAAGTGGTGTTCCTTATATTCTACAGGCTTGTTTTTCCTCTTCTTCCACAGAACCGTGAATGACAATGAGGTAGAGCATCATATCCCGATCATCGATATTACAGATGCCCGATGACCGTGCAGTTGTTGTCACAGACACCACCCCCGCTAACGCGACAATTCAAAGCGGAGGCTTGATGAAGAACCCTGCACGTCAGGTATAAAACGTGCCAAGATTGCGCCGGTTATTAGACCGCCATTAATAGAGCCCCAGCCCTCTACGTCCTACGACACAACTCCCACAATAGTACCTTCCTCAAATAAAAATATACCCTTTTATTCCTGTTTAATTCCGGGTACATCCTCTACAGCAGCAGCAGCTTCTCGTGCTTTAGAGGATTGTATAACATTCGAGTTGGTGCGCACCGCCACCCCTACCCCAGCCCTGACTAGAAATCGCTATATAGTCAGGGTTGATCCTGGATCCATGTATAGCAATGGTGTTGAACACTGACTACGGCGCGTAGTTGAAAGTACTGTGGAGTTTGCCCTTCAGAACCGCGACGAACGTGAAGCGAGGACGAGGCTGTCCTTCCGGTTTGGGTCAGATGACGGGGATAGAGATGATTTTTGGGGAGTAATACCATTCAGACGATTGGCAGCTGTAGATATAGAGTATATTAGGCCATATAATGCACGCCTCTCAAAGTAGTATAGCCTTCAATGTGGACAACTTCACGGTAAATATTGACCGTGTATTCCGTGTTGCGGGTCATAGTGCCACAGCTTATGCTCTTAACTTCAATTCTACGGTTATGTACAGACAGCATATAAACATCGATCGTAGTTGCGGCTTTATAGCACTAGTCTTGGTCCGAATGTTTATTGTACTAAATACATGGGTCCAAAAAATTTGGTTGCCTATAGTTGTGCAGCGTGCCCGTAAACTAGCTGTAGACTGTAAACTTGAGTTTGAGTGTAATATGGGTTCTGAAGAGCTGAGAAGGGTAGAACAGGAAATGAATGTTCGTATAGTTGTATTTGGAATGGATGATCGTCGTAGGACTGTGTATGTTTTTAGAAGCTGTGTGAGAGATCGTACAAGTCCCCTACTTATTTTAGGATTGCCAGGAACAACATATCTCCAAATCCGTAATATAAGAACTCTGTACGCGAGTTATGATAAAAGTCGAAAATATGGACGGCATCATGATTTGTGTAAGGGGTGTCTCGAGTTTACGGAAGATATAGTGAATCATTGTAAGGATTACCACATGGTACGTGCACAGTGTAAAAGTTCCAAATGTGAAAGCCGTGTGGTTGAAGCTGAGAAGAGGGACTGTGATGTGTGTAGACGCACATTTTTCAATAATAACCGTTTTGAGCTCCATAAGTCAATTGATACGTGTAGGAAAATGAGAATCTGTGAATGTGGTATGTTTCATATGATGGATAATTGGGGGAATTTCAAGCAAAAATATGATGAAATTCACTGTTCTACATGCCATGAGAAATATAAGGCGGTTGGAGTAAAGCATGTATGTTATATGAAAGACGCCAAGCCTAAAAATAGACCTTGTATAACCGTGTACTACGATATAGAAACATATACGAATGCTGAAACCAAAGAGGTCATTCCACATCTACTTGTAAGCCAGACTATCTGTGATGAATGCATGGAGGTCGAGTGTGATGAGTTTCACAAATGTGGTAAACGGACAAACTTTTTTAAAACGATTGCACACGACAGTCCCGGGAAAGTCTTGGCATCCTATATTGTCAAGCTAGCGAACAAGTTAAAAAAATATGGCTGTGTATATTAGGGTTATAACGCATATTCCATGTAATATAATAAAAGAACTCACAACATAATCGTCATAATACTTGTACATATATTACTGCTTATTGCTTAAAATAAACCGAAGTTGCAGTTTGTTTTTGTTTCTGCAGGCAGCATACAGTTCCTGCATAACTTTGATTGCACGTTCTGCACACTGATTACTTCTTGGTATCTTGAATGGGGATGGCTCCTGCTTCCAGTGATTTTCCAATGAGTTCAATGCTTTTTTGTAAGGTTTCAATATTTCTGACAAGTTCTTGAAGTCATTTTCATTGTACATCTGATTAGTAAACCAATATTCTGCCCAGTTGTATGAAATGAATCTGCATACCTTCTCCAAAGTCTTCCTTGTTGTAGGTATAAGAATAAATGCAAGGATAGCTAGAATGGCTCTTGAATGCCACCTCGCATTGCTGATGTTTGGAATTTTCTGAAAGTTAATCAAAGGAAAATTCCCTTTTTCTTCAAAGAATCTAAACACCCGTGTTAGATGGTACAAAAACTTAATATCATCTCTCCATCCTGATTTCTCGAGGACCTCTTCTGTTCCATTAACAAACTGTGCCTTTAGTTCCTCATAATTCTTCACCAGTTGGGATACAAATGGATATTCGATGTTTGGAGAACTGGTGTTAGCACCAAGATCTTCGTCCATTACCAAACGGAGAATCCTGTCCAGAATGTGATGCTGACAACTGATAAATTGTGGTTTGCAGATACCCTTCTCTAAGAACATTCGTTGCAATTTGACAACAACTCCACTCTTTTTCCCAGTGTTAACACTTGTTGTATCGGCAACGATCATCTTTATTGCATTCCATAAGGTGTATTCATCAATAACTTTTGCAATTCCTTCAGCAATAGTTTCAGCCTTGCCATCTTTCAGACGCAATGCATCCAATTTTACTTCGGTTCTTTCATTTTTAAATACCACTACTTGATACTCATTTTCCTCAATGCGCTTTCCATCAAAATGTAAAGACCACTCTTCCATCTGTAAATTTTCAATCATTTCCTTCTTCAATTTAGCAGCCTCTTTGTATGCTGACTTGTAAATTGCTGCTTGACTTGGTGTTGGAATGTCAATACCATCAAGTGACAACTGTTTGCATATTTTAGCGGCTTTACTTGTTGATACTCCTGTGGATGTCACCAAGTTGGTTGCAACTTTACTTTTGTTATGTCTTCTGGTTGGTGGAGTAATACTCTCATCTTCATCTTCATGCTCGCTCTCTTCAGATTCAGTACCACTACCACCAGATACATGATTGTAAGATGTTGATGCTGATTCAGCAGGCAATTTTCGTCTCTTTGAAGGGTGAATCGTTTCTTCACTTGCAACTTGACCTGTAGAGTACCCCACTTCTCCTTTGCTTTCCACTTGAAGGTGGTACAGTCGTTTGTCTTCCGAGGATAACCATTGGCCATTTACTTTAGTGATATCAAAAAGTTCATTCAGGGCATCATATTTTCCCCTCCTGACACATTCATCATAAGTCTTCATCACCTTCTCAAGCTTTGCTCGTATTACTTGATCTGATACATGCGGAAAATTCAATTTATTCTTCCATAATTTTGTAACTTCTTTGGAAATTTCCACTGTTCGCTCCTTTCTTCCTTTGATTTCTGTTCCAAGAAACTGGTCCAATGATTTGGATTTGGAGTGGCATTCTGCATTTTTCTTCTAGTGAAGATTCTTCTAAAGGCACACTTCCTCTTCTTCTATGTGACTGCTGGAATCTCACCAGATTATTGGTCCAGATATCCTTGTTCTTCTGTATGGTAGTATCACTTTTCTTGTGTGACATTATATTGCTTCTGAAACAGATATAAAAAGGTATTAAGTTGATTTGTTTGTTTGTTTATATATATATTATATATATAATATTAATATAATATATAGAAATAATATAATAATTAGAGGGCGGATTTTTAGGTGAAAAAATATGACCAAATATTTGTATGGTAGTATCACTTTTCTTGTGTGACATTATATTGCTTCTGAAACAGATATAAATAGGTATTAAGTTGATTTGTTTGTTTGTTTATATATATATTATATATATATAATATTAATATAATATATAGAAATAATATAATAATTAGAGGGCGGATTTTTAGGTGAAAAAATATGACCAAATATTTATTTTTTAGGTGATAAAATTTTGGAAAATATTTTTAGAACATCCATAGAACGTCTCACGAAAATATTTATCACCAAATATTTTGGGCTCTATATATTTTTTGAGTTTGACTCCCCTCTACAAAATATTCTGGATACGCTTTTGTTTACGTGTTAAAATGGAAGAAAAATTCAACAAATTATTATGGTTAATAAATTTAAAAAATGTTCTGGAATGTTCAAGAGTGCAGAAGCGAATTCCACATTTCGCTACGTTTTTTAATTAAGCGAACATATTACAAATAATAAAAGCTTACCTGAAGTTGAGTTGAACTGAACAGTTGAGTAACTATTGCGCAATACTGGACACAAGTGATTCGGTTGATTTCATTTCGTGCTTTTATACAATTTGCGAGTGCATGAAGAACAATGTCGTGTGTTCTAGAATTTTCTTGTATGGGTGGATTGATATTAGTCATCGAATTTGAGCACCGGAAGTGATTTTTCGGGCGATCTCACGATATATTAGCGTACTGAAAAATTCGAAAATATTTTTTAGGTTAAAACCTAAAAGTCCGCCCTCTAATAATAATATATTTATATACTTATGAGTAGTAACGTAAATATATGGTTATGGTGATTCAAACTTTTGATTTGGGGGTGACCTTTTTTAAAAAAAGAGGAATTAGTGTCTTTTTCATTGTTTTTAAGCAAACGTTCATCGATTTATGATACAGGAGATCTTTTATTTGAAAAAAAGTCTAAAAGTTATAACCCTAGTGTATATTCTAACCCATAACGGTACAAAATTTGACATAGAGTTCCTTTATAAGGAGTTGCTTGAACACGAGTCATCTGAGATATTTGCAAGTGATCCCTTGAAAAGAGGAAACAAACTCATACAGATGCAAATAAGTGGTAATGTACAGTTTAAAGACACTTTATTATTCACACCTTGTAAATTAGCAAAACTAGCCAAGGTAATCTGTGTCTAAAATATTTAGACAGTGGGTTAAACAATTCTTAAAATATACTCCCAACGACATAACAGTTATCAAAATATATTAAAAACCAATTAAAACCTATTAAAACCTAACCACAAACCAACCAAATTCAACAAAAAAAAAAAATTAATTCATATTCGCTCATAATAATTATGTATTCTGCTAAGAGTCTGTAAATCCATAATATTAAATAACTGATAACATATGTGTATATATACTGTTTCGTTTTCTTCCAAAATTGTATAAACCAACTACGAAGCTTCTAGAAGCGGAAGACGTAGGTTAGGTTAGGTTCTTTGGAGTCGAGACTCAGCATTCGCTTTGTGAGGAAGTCTCCAGTTTACCCTGATTCAAAGTGTTCAGTTAGGAAATTTATTTGCTTTTAGCTTTGATTTAAACTTTTAAAGCTTTAGCAGTTTAATTAAATCTAAAATCTAGTGTCAGTTTTTGTGCTTTAAATTATTTTTTTTTTGTATAATAATTCAGTTTAGGAGTTATTGAATTGTTAGGTTAGGCTAGTTTCTTAGGATCAAATCATTGAGGACTAAGTAATCAATACTTTAATTATCCAAGATTTATCTTGGAACAAAATCTATAACATTTTTCTGTAAGTACCATCCAAGCTTAGTATCTAAAGTTTTAAAACCCGTTAAGAAAGGTGGGTCCCTTCATTTTGGCCTGACCCACCATAGCTTAATCATTCCTTGTTTATCGTTTCTCTCTGCGCTTTTTATATTTTAAAGTATTGAAGAAAACCAACTTATTAATTAATTATAAATATAAATCTACCCAACTTCAATCTAAATTAAACAAATTTATTTCTAATTATTTACTTAGTTATTTAACATGGCTTGTTTTTACTATAACCAATTAATTTAAATTTATCGAATCAAGAGTTTGAGCTCCTCTTAAGTTATTTAATTGTAAGTAAATATAACTAAACATTTGATTCAGTTCATATTGTGCCAACTTTTACAGCGAATTATATCTTACCACATGGTAGATATAATAAGATTGTATGAAATATAGTTTAGTACATATGATGCGATTTATGTACTTCACTTTATTCTAATATTAAGTGTGGTTACGATTTAAAATCTAAGGATAAGATTGTTAGGGTTAAGGTTAGGATTAGGCTGTGCATATCTTTTCTGTATATATTTATTCATTAATGTATAAATATATACCAATTTAACTCTATAAAGGCGAGCAAGTCAAGAGTATTGGCTTAAAATTAAATCTATTAAACATATTTACCATTATTATTTTATTAATAGCGTCCAGGTTGTGAGAACCCTACGTTTAAGGCTTAAACAATACCTTGTCGAACCTGAGGTAAGGGTGGACGCGGGTAGCCGTAAAGTGACTTTAGGCTGCTGATTTTTCCACACAATGGTCCTTCGAACCGGATGCATTTAATGCCGTTTTGAGGCTTAAATCTACTTAAATTTACGTTAAAATTAACTCAATTTAATTTTACCTTAATCTACTATTTTACAAAATATTGTTACTTTTTCTTGCCTCGATTGCATCCATAAGTGCATCCAATCAAACTCTATATTTGTAGTCAGTTCTCCATAGATTTTCATCCAATTTTCAATTCTAAAATCTAAATAACTTAAAATGACTGACGTTATGAGACGTGGTGGTCATCGTACTATGGCGAAACGGCTTATCGCTGAAAACATTAAATTTATTTCCACCGATACACCTGATCTCGGGCAAAATTGAAGCTACTCGTAATCTGTTACTTAATCAAAGTAATAAAATTCTTGAGTATGATGATAAAATTCAGGCAGAATTATCTGATGATGCACTAATCATTTTGTGGAAAATTCAGCAGCCTAAGAAGTCTCTCTACAGCTACCCGCGTCCACCCTTACCTCAGGTTTGACAAAGTATTGTTTAAATTAAACCTTAAACTTAGGGTTCTCAACTTGGACGCTATTAATAAAATAATGATGGTAAATAGGTTTAATAGATTTCATTTTAAGCCAATACTCTTGACTTGCTCGCCTTTATAGAGTTAAATTGGTATAATAATATTTATACATTATTAATTAAATATATATAGAAAAGATATGCACAGCCTAATCCTAACCTCAACTTAATCTTCTTAACCTTAACTTAATCTTATCCTTAGATTTTAAATCGTAACCACACTTAATATTAAAATAAAGGGGAGTACATAAGTCGCATATGTACTAAACTATATTTCATAGAATCCTATTATATCTACCATGTGGTAATATACTGTATAATTCGCTGTAAAATTTGGCACAATATGCACTGGATCAAATGTTTAATTATATTCACTTACAATTAAATAACTCGTAAGGCGAGCTTAAACTCTGGATTCGATAGATTTAAGTTAATTGGTTATAGTAAAAACAAGCCACGCGATAAATAAGTAAATAATTAGAAATAAATTTGTTTAATTTAGGTTGAAGTTGGGTAGATTTATATTTAGAATTAATTAATAAGTTAGTTTTCTTTAATACTTTAAAATATCAAAAGCGCAAAGAAAAACGATAAACAAGGAATGATTGTTTTGCTATGGTAGGTCAGGCCAAAATGAAAGGACCCACCTTTCTTAACGGGTTTTAAAACTTTGGATACTAAGCTTGGATGGTACTTATAGAAAAATGTTATAGATTTTGTTCCAAGATAAATCTTGGATAAATAAGTTAAAATTAAATATATTGACCAGATCAGATTAATACCAGAATGTGCTTACCTTAGACACAAAGCCAACAAATAATTAAAGTATTGATTACTTAGTCCTGAATGATTTGATCCTAAGAAACTAGCCTAACCTAACAATTCAATAACCCCTAAACTGAATTATTATGCAAAAAAAAAATTTAGATAAAGCACAAAAAATGACACTAGATTTTAGACTTAATTAAACTGCTAAAGCTTTAAATCAAAGCTAAAAACAAACAAATTTCCTAACTGAACACTTTGAATCAGGGCAAACTGGACACTTCCTCACAAAGCGAATGCCGAGTCTAGACTCCAAAGAACCTAACCTACGATTTCCGCTTCTAGAATCTTCGAGAAGTTTCTAGAAGCTTCGTAGTTGGTTTATACAATTTCGGAAGAAAACGAAACAGTATATATACACACACATATTATCAGTTATTTAATATTATGGATTTATGGACTCTTAGTAGACTACATAATTATTATGATCGAATATGAATTAATTTATTTTGGTTGGTTTGTGGTTTTAATAGGTTTTAATTGGTTTTTGATATATTTTGATAACTGTTATGCCATTGGGAGCATATTGGAAATATATATCTGGCTTTTTGAGCGGCTACACGAGTAGATCTTCTAAGGGTAGCATTTGGATTAGAAATAGATGGAGTGGAATGGCCAGAGGTTTGAGTAGAGTTCGGAGATGGGTCGGATGGACTTTCAGCATTTAATTCCAGCGGATATAAATGCATTAAAGATCTGCTGACAATGCCGGATGATGTTTTCAATCTCACCGAACGAATAAATCCGTCTATGCGAGGTTCGAGTTCGGTGATTCGTCCCATCTGCCAGTTCATACGGGATCCGTCTTGATAGATTAGTACCAAGTCACGGACTTGGACCTTCTGGTTGATTGATGATTTTTTCCATTTACCGTTGTTCCTAAGAGAAACTAAATATTCCTTCTGCCAGCGCTTCCAGGATTGATTCTTGATTTTAGAATATTTCTTATGCCTAGCATTTAGATTTTCAGTTGTGCAGGGTTCAGGTTCCAAAGTTTGATGATGGTCCACGGTCGTTAAGTTTCTCCGTGTAGTAAATGGGAAGGAGTTAAAGTTTGGGGATCATTTAAGTCATCACTCACATGAGTGATGGGCCGATCGTTGATAAGTGCTTCAACTTCAACAAGTAATGTTTGTAGATCCTCCTATGATATGAAGGAATGTCCTAAGATTTTCTTTAGAGAAGTCTTGGTTAAGCCTATTAATCTTTCCCAAAATCCTCCCATCCACGGAGACCGACTAGGAATGAACCGCCATTCGCATTTATGTAGATTTAGGAAGGCGTTGACTTTGGAATCTTTTTGTATTTTCATTAAGAATTGAGAGGCCGCTGTAAATGTTTTAGAGATTGTCACTATAGATTATGCGAGGGCATCCTCGGCGATGAATACACCTTTTAAATGCTCGTAAGAAAGAGGTTGCGGTATTGTCTTTCACTAATTCTAAATGAATAACCCTAGTCACGGCACATGTGAAAAGACATGCATACATTTTGATAAATCTGCCTTGAGCCCTTGACCCTTCACATGTAGCGCTCCAGTGTAGTCTACCCCGACGACTGAAAATAGATGTGATTTCACAATCAGCCATGATGGTAAATCCGGCATAGTAGGAATAGGAAAATGCCTCCCATGTAGGCGTTTACAAATCACACACGATTTGAGGATAGATTTGACTTGTCTAATTTGTGGAATCCACCATTTCTGTCGTAAAGAATAAAACACCTGGGAAATACCTGCATGTCCTAACTGAATATGATAGTTTAGAATAGTTAATTTGGTGTATTATTTTTAGGCAAAAGTATAGGATATTTTGCATCATAAGTAAGGTCAGACTTCCCAAGTCTTCCATTGCATCTTAAAACCCCTTCATGAATGAAAAGATTAAATTGTTTGATTAGATTGGTGGATTTAGATTGATCTTCAAAGTATGAGAATTCCTCAGGTAAGGACTCCCTTTGTACTGTTTGGATTAAATAATCTTCAGCATCTTGAATTTCTTGTAGATTGATTTCATAATTACCTACAGAACATGAATGATTAGTCTGCTTCTCGAGTATTTTAATGAATCGGAAGACCAGAACCGTAACATGAATTAATTTACTCATGCTACCGTATCGATTTATATCGAGAATTGTTTGTGTCGTGTGACACTACAGGGTCAGTTTCAACAAGAAATTCTTCGCTTTCTTGTGCTTCAATGTTTTCTGACCATTCTTCATTACATAACCAATCGGGTCCAACAAACCACTTGTTGGACTCTAAAAATGTTTTAGCGGTGATACTTCGTGATATGAGATCACTAGGATTTTCTTTCGTTGGTACATATTTAATCGGCTTGAGGTACCAACTTCTTGACTTCATTTACGCGATTTTCTACGTAAGGCTTCAAAGGCTTATTTGTTGCTAACCACGACAGAGCAACTTTACTGTCCGACCATAAATATATATGATCGAATTGGAGTTCTTGAGAGTAAACTTTTAGAATGTAGTTGATTAAGCTAGACGACAAACTCATTGCCGTCAGTTCTGCTCGTCGTATTGAGAAACTTTTCAAAGGTAAAACCTTTACCTTTTGACATAATTAAAATAGATTTGTTTCCAGACACAAAGTAAATTGCTGTTCCATAGGCTTTTGTGCTGGCATCCGAGAATTCATGCACTGATAGTCTCTTTTAAATTTAGATTTCGTGGGATGGCCAGATTTTTTATAGCTTCGATTTCTTGAGATAGTTATCCATTCACTGCTTAGTTCGTCGTTCAATGGCTCATCCAAATCTAATTTTTGTTTCCACAACCCATGTAGAAACATGCGTGCTTTGATTGTAACAGGGTTTACTGTAAATAGCCTAAAGGGTCAAACACCTTAGCAATATTACTCAAGACTACCCTTTTTGTTAAATTAAAATTACTGAATACTAGCGTGTAGCGTCATTGGGCAAAGTGTAACGGATCAAGAGGCACATTTCAGGTTTTGTACAATTGACCTCCCTAAATTCAAAAATGAAAACAATTTTTTTGTGACAAGTGCAACACTTCCTTTTTCGCATGTGAAAATCGTAAAAATTGCTAGTTACCCATAACTTTTGGACACTTGCTTTCCTAGGGTTTGAGCTATCATTTGACCCCTTACAATGTACTGCTTTTCAGGAAAAATAGAAAAATTTATTTTTGGAATAAACATATACACTGTAGGTAGGTAGGTAGACTACATAGTTTTATTCAGTAAATGATACATTAAAATCTTTAGTTTTGAATGACGGCATAAAGTCACGGGATTTAAGTACTGCTCTAATGTAACCATCTCTTGAATCCTTTCCATACACTGCCCCAGACGCTTCAGTTACCATCCTAACACAGCGTTCTACACCTTGGGAGTGACATGGTATCCGGACAACAAGGGGCTCTTCAGTGATCTTATCGAGTTGTTCGACAGAGAACTGCTTCGTGAGTAGTGGTTCCATTGTGCACTCCTCCACTGGTGGAAATAAATCTTTCAAATTCTGAGCACTTTGTTTGATCTTTGGTGGCCGAAATTCTCTGACTTGCTGTTGAGCAGGTTTGAGAGCTCGTCGAATGGTCTTGATTACATCGATGGCCAATTTGTGGTTTGCTTGATCTGCATCTGCAAGCATTGCCAGTAGAACATTTTCAGGGTGAGCCCAATATGCATTTCTTTGGATCACAGGCCATGTGGCAGTCTTGCTAGCTGGTGGCAGTAATCGTAGCAGCTTGATTTGCTCCAGGAAATGTTTTCGGCCATCTGTGCACCTTGGATGGCACTTGATGCTAAACCACATGGGTCCATAGTGGCACACGACAAACTGTGTGAGTGAATACAGTTCATCACTTGGCTGCGCCATCGCTACATATAGCCGACAAATTCTGCTGGCAGTTGTAACCCATCTTGCATGGGAGATTGGTCCAGGCTTCTCTCGTATAAGATCTTCATTAATGACACCAGTCCTTATCGCTTTCATCATTCTGTAGAGGTAGGCTTGGTCACGACTCAATTCAGTAAGGTCAACATCCGGGAGAGTGTGGCCATCAGCAATACATTGAATTCCTCTAGAGGAAAGTGGCAAACTTTCACATGTGGCCAAAGCTTTGCCAATTGGTCCTTTCCATTGAGTTGCAGATTCTGTTGGGCCGATGAGTTCCTTGCGCAAGTGGCGCAGTGGGAGTTCATTTAAATGCAGACTACAGATGAACCAGTGCAAAGGGCGACCCAGGCGGCACTCTAGCAGGTGTATTGCTCCACTTCTGTGCCCTGTGTTTGTGGCTGTGCTGTCGGCTCCCACTGCAATTATCTTGTCTGCAATACCCATTTCTTCAATCGCATTTTGAAGTCCATCCGCAATGACAGTGCCAGTTCCTCGTCCCAGTGTCAGATGGCTTAGATAGAAGGTTCCAGGCTCTCCGACCAGCACATAGTGGTCCTCAACTTTCTTTGTGCTGTACCATTTGTTCCCATTTTTCTCTTTGACAAGTGTCATGTCTTTCCGCCCATCAAAAAATAAAGCGGTGACTTCCACATCGTGATAAGTTACTGCTTCCTTCAGATCCCTCCGTACCTTCTGCCGTGCTCTCCATACTTTGTGGTGGTCAATTACGTTTATCTGATCATCAGAACTAATGATGCCATAGTCAACCAATGTTGCAGTGCTGATAGCTGCAGCAGCCCTGTTCGATACACCATACCGGTCAGCTTCCAAAGCAACAGTGGGAATCGGTGTGATGTTCCTGTCCTCCTGGGCACTATCACCCATCCACTCATCACCAACACTTTCACCACTGGAGTCTGCTTCTGCTTGAGCTGATTCGACCACATCTGCAGAGGATGCTACCTCTTGCCATTCCGTTTTACTTCTATTCTCTTGTCTTTCTTGCATCCGATCCTCTCTTGACTTCCTTCTCTCCATCATCTGAGTCACATTCGTATCCACCCGACTGATCTGCATGATCCGCGTGGTTCTCTGGTCGATCAGAAAGGCATGCTCTCGTCGTGGAACTTTCATTTCTTTTTCACAGTGGCATGCAGACAGATCATCGCACTGGCAGACAGCTATGTCAAACAATTGATTCAGGCTTTCCTCGAACTTCTTGGTTTTTGTGGCCTGCTTGCCTTGCTTCGATGCTTGAGCCTTTTTCCATCAATCGGAGCAGCTTGCTCTTCACAGTCTTGATTGGCTATGATGGAATGTTAGCACGATTCCAAACGTCAATGAGTGTTTGGCATACCTCCGGAAGAATCTCCCTGTTGCTGGTGTACTTGTTCTCCTCCAAGAAGAGGAAATGCCTTGCAACTTGTATACGGGTTGGAAGTTCAGACAGAGGAAGCTCTGATAGTGGAGAACCAAAGACAATGTGGCTGGCAGATCCGCGTGTTCTTTGCGTGCTCATTGTACCAGCAAAACTCAACAAGCATCACACAGTAACACTGAAACAAAAACACAAACGTATAAATAAAAAATATATATGATTATGGGTATATACTGTATATATATAAGGCTTGGTTTATTGGTAAACAATAAGTTTATATATATATATATATATATATATATATATATATATATAAATATACTGCACACACACATATAAATATCCATAGGTATATATATATATATATATACATTCAACTGCAAAGAACACGCAGTATAAATAACGTAAAGAACGACGCTTGTATAGGAGATATTCCGCGCAAGACGAGAGAGAGAGAACGGAACAAATGAAAAAATGAGGTAACCACCTGGGAATCGAACCCGGGATCTTCCGATTGCCGGTCAGACGCGATAACCATTACACCATGGACCTCACTCTTCCAAATGCCGTAATTCTTCTACATACTCGCAGAAACCAATGCCCCAAGGGGGCACCTCCCGCATGCCGTAACATTATATACATTCAACTGCAAAGAACACGCAGTATAAATAACGTAAAGAACGACGCTTGTATAGGAGATATTCCGCGCAAGACGAGAGAGAGAGAACGGAACAAATGAAAAAATGAGGTAACCACCTGGGAATCGAACCCGGGATCTTCCGATTGCCGGTCAGACGCGATAACCATTACACCATGGACCTCACTCTTCCAAATGCCGTAATTCTTCTACATACTCGCAGAAACCAATGCCCCAAGGGGGCACCTCCCGCATGCCGTAACATTATATACATTCAACTGCAAAGACCACGCAGTATAAATAACGTAAAGAACGACGCTTGTATAGGAGATATTCCGCGCAAGACGAGAGAGAGAGAACGGAACAAATGAAAAAATGAGGTAACCACCTGGGAATCGAACCCGGGATCTTCCGATTGCCGGTCAGACGCGATAACCATTACACCATGGACCTCACTCTTCCAAATGCCGTAATTCTTCTACATACTCGCAGAAACCAATGCCCCAAGGGGGCACCTCCCGCATGCCGTAACATTATATACATTCAACTGCAAAGAACACGCAGTATAAATAACGTAAAGAACGACGCTTGTATAGGAGATATTCCGCGCAAGACGAGAGAGAGAGAACGGAACAAATGAAAAAATGAGGTAACCACCTGGGAATCGAACCCGGGATCTTCCGATTGCCGGTCAGACGCGATAACCATTACACCATGGACCTCACTCTTCCAAATGCCGTAATTCTTCTACATACTCGCAGAAACCAATGCCCCAAGGGGGCACCTCCCGCATGCCGTAACATTATATACATTCAACTGCAAAGAACACGCAGTATAAATAACGTAAAGAACGACGCTTGTATAGGAGATATTCCGCGCAAGACGAGAAGAGAGAACGGAACAAATGAAAAAATGAGGTAACCACCTGGGAATCGAACCCGGGATCTTCCGATTGCCGGTCAGACGCGATAACCATTACACCATGGACCTCACTCTTCCAAATGCCGTAATTCTTCTACATACTCGCAGAAACCAATGCCCCAAGGGGGCACCTCCCGCATGCCGTAACATTATATACATTCAACTGCAAAGAACACGCAGTATAAATAACGTAAAGAACGACGCTTGTATAGGGGATATTCCGCGCAAGACGAGAGAGAGAGAACGGAACAAATGAAAAAATGAGGTAACCACCTGGGAATCGAACCCGGGATCTTCCGATTGCCGGTCAGACGCGATAACCATTACACCATGGACCTCACTCTTCCAAATGCCGTAATTCTTCTACATACTCGCAGAAACCAATGCCCCAAGGGGGCACCTCCCGCATGCCGTAACATTATATACATTCAACTGCAAAGAACACGCAGTATAAATAACGTAAAGAACGACGCTTGTATAGGAGATATTCCGCGCAAGACGAGAGAGAGAGAACGGAACAAATGAAAAAATGAGGTAACCACCTGGGAATCGAACCCGGGATCTTCCGATTGCCGGTCAGACGCGATAACCATTACACCATGGACCTCACTCTTCCAAATGCCGTAATTCTTCTACATACTCGCAGAAACCAATGCCCCAAGGGGGCACCTCCCGCATGCCGTAACATTATATACATTCAACTGCAAAGAACACGCAGTATAAATAACGTAAAGAACGACGCTTGTATAGGGGATATTCCGCGCAAGACGAGAGAGAGAGAACGGAACAAATGAAAAAATGAGGTAACCACCTGGGAATCGAACCCGGGATCTTCCGATTGCCGGTCAGACGCGATAACCATTACACCATGGACCTCACTCTTCCAAATGCCGTAATTCTTCTACATACTCGCAGAAACCAATGCCCCAAGGGGGCACCTCCCGCATGCCGTAACATTATATACATTCAACTGCAAAGAACACGCAGTATAAATAACGTAAAGAACGACGCTTGTATAGGAGATATTCCGCGCAAGACGAGAGAGAGAGAACGGAACAAATGAAAAAATGAGGTAACCACCTGGGAATCGAACCCGGGATCTTCCGATTGCCGGTCAGACGCGATAACCATTACACCATGGACCTCACTCTTCCAAATGCCGTAATTCTTCTACATACTCGCAGAAACCAATGCCCCAAGGGGGCACCTCCCGCATGCCGTAACATTATATACATTCAACTGCAAAGAACACGCAGTATAAATAACGTAAAGAACGACGCTTGTATAGGAGATATTCCGCGCAAGACGAGAGAGAGAGAACGGAACAAATGCAGTTGAATGTATATAATGTTACGGCATGCGGGAGGCCCCCTTGGGGCATTGGTTTCTGCGAGTATGTAGAAGAATTACGGCATTTGGAAGAGTGAGGTCCATGGTGTAATGGTTATCGCGTCTGACCGGCAATCGGAAGATCCCGGGTTCGATTCCCAGGTGGTTACCTCATTTTTTCATTTGTTCCGTTCTCTCTCTCTCGTCTTGCGCGGAATATCTCCTATACAAGCGTCGTTCTTTACGTTATTTATACTGCGTGTTCTTTGCAGTTGAATGTATATAATGTTACGGCATGCGGGAGGTGCCCCTTGGGGCATTGGTTTCTGCGAGTATGTAGAAGAATTACGGCATTTGGAAGAGTGAGGTCCATGGTGTAATGGTTATCGCGTCTGACCGGCAATCGGAAGATCCCGGGTTCGATTCCCAGGTGGTTACCTCATTTTTTCATTTGTTCCGTTCTCTCTCTCTCGTCTTGCGCGGAATATCTCCTATACAAGCGTCGTTCTTTACGTTTTTATACTGCGTGGTCTTTGCAGTTGAATGTATATAATGTTACGGCATGCGGAGGTGCCCCTTGGGGCATTGGTTTCTGCGAGTATGTAGAAGAATTACGGCATTTGGAAGAGTGAGGTCCATGGTGTAATGGTTATCGCGTCTGACCGGCAATCGGAAGATCCCGGGTTCGATTCCCAGGTGGTTACCTCATTTTTTCATTTGTTCCGTTCTCTCTCTCTCGTCTTGCGCGGAATATCTCCTATACAAGCGTCGTTCTTTACGTTATTTATACTGCGTGTTCTTTGCAGTTGAATGTATATAATGTTACGGCATGCGGGAGGTGCCCCCTTGGGGCATTGGTTTCTGCGAGTATGTAGAAGAATTACGGCATTTGGAAGAGTGAGGTCCATGGTGTAATGGTTATCGCGTCTGACCGGCAATCGGAAGATCCCGGGTTCGATTCCCAGGTGGTTACCTCATTTTTTCATTTGTTCCGTTCTCTCTCTCTCGTCTTGCGCGGAATATCTCCTATACAAGCGTCGTTCTTTACGTTATTTATACTGCGTGTTCTTTGCAGTTGAATGTATATAATGTTACGGCATGCGGGAGGTGCCCCCTTGGGGCATTGGTTTCTGCGAGTATGTAGAAGAATTACGGCATTTGGAAGAGTGAGGTCCATGGTGTAATGGTTATCGCGTCTGACCGGCAATCGGAAGATCCCGGGTTCGATTCCCAGGTGGTTACCTCATTTTTTCATTTGTTCCGTTCTCTCTCTCTCGTCTTGCGCGGAATATCTCCTATACAAGCGTCGTTCTTTACGTTATTTATACTGCGTGTTCTTTGCAGTTGAATGTATATAATGTTACGGCATGCGGGAGGTGCCCCCTTGGGGCATTGGTTTCTGCGAGTATGTAGAAGAATTACGGCATTTGGAAGAGTGAGGTCCATGGTGTAATGGTTATCGCGTCTGACCGGCAATCGGAAGATCCCGGGTTCGATTCCCAGGTGGTTACCTCATTTTTTCATTTGTTCCGTTCTCTCTCTCTCGTCTTGCGCGGAATATCTCCTATACAAGCGTCGTTCTTTACGTTATTTATACTGCGTGTTCTTTGCAGTTGAATGTATATAATGTTACGGCATGCGGGAGGTGCCCCCTTGGGGCATTGGTTTCTGCGAGTATGTAGAAGAATTACGGCATTTGGAAGAGTGAGGTCCATGGTGTAATGGTTATCGCGTCTGACCGGCAATCGGAAGATCCCGGGTTCGATTCCCAGGTGGTTACCTCATTTTTTCATTTGTTCCGTTCTCTCTCTCTCGTCTTGCGCGGAATATCTCCTATACAAGCGTCGTTCTTTACGTTATTTATACTGCGTGTTCTTTGCAGTTGAATGTATATAATGTTACGGCATGCGGGAGGTGCCCCCTTGGGGCATTGGTTTCTGCGAGTATGTAGAAGAATTACGGCATTTGGAAGAGTGAGGTCCATGGTGTAATGGTTATCGCGTCTGACCGGCAATCGGAAGATCCCGGGTTCGATTCCCAGGTGGTTACCTCATTTTTTCATTTGTTCCGTTCTCTCTCTCTCGTCTTGCGCGGAATATCTCCTATACAAGCGTCGTTCTTTACGATATATATATATATATATATATATATATATATATATATACATATATACACCCTAAGACATATAACAAACTTATAAACAATGTAAAATACAACAAAACAAAGAAATGTGTATAATGTATATATCACAAAACGCACCTTTCGTTAGTACCTTGGTTTTTGAACACCCCATCCACAGAAAAAACACTTGTTTCTCAAGCGAGCTAGCGTAGAACTAAGAAATTCCAGGGGGATGACTCACTGAGAATAATTACAAAGCTGCCAGAAGTACCATGTCAGTGTTGCCAACTGTAATTAACAAGAATTTTGTATTTTTTACATGCGAAAAAGGCGGTGTTCTGCTTGTTGCAGAAAATTTTTGATTTTTTTTCTGAAATCAGCAAGGTTGATTGTACAAAATCTGAAATGTGCCTCCAGATCGCTCATGACGCTCCACGCTATTGAATACAAAGTGAGGATAGAGTAGCGTGTCCGATTCCTTGTCCCATATCATTCCTAAAACCTTAATAGGTTTACCCAACTTGATTCCGTTGTTTTGCTCCATAATGGAGGCGTTAAGGGAGGTTGAATTCGTGGCCCATTCTCTTAGTCAGATGAACTGAGCTGAGCAACGTTTGAGATTCTTGATAGAAGCTCAGCAATTGATTTTCATTGTCTGATGAGAATACGAGATTATCCACGTATATATTACGTTCAACCTGCTTGCCCACCAGAGAGGAATGTTCTCTCAAATGGTGTAGAATTGTGGCATTTAGTAGAAACTGACTGCACGTCGCTCCGAACAAAACCACTTTAAAGCGGTAAACACAAATGGGTGAGTCAGGGTTAAAAGGATTTTCAGGCCATAGGGAACGGGTTGCATCTCTGTCCTTTTCATTAAGTGAAATCAAATCATAAGGTAGGCTTTCGCAATATCACTAACGCAAATCTCGGTTAAATGTGCCCTAAATCATGGATTAAAGATGGTCGAGTGTACATAGTCATTAAAACTTGGATTACCCGCTGAACAATCAAAAACAATTCTCAGAGGAGTGGTAGTCCAATCTCTTAATTCCGTGATGTGACAAATAGTGGATATTAGAATTGTTTGAGAATTTGTAACTAACTCCACAAATTCTTTAGTGATGTGATCCTGTATCACAGCAATGTAATATTTTAAATCTTCTGGGGGTCTTCCTTAGTTTAAGAGTAGACAAAAGTCTACCCTTTGCCATACCGTAATTAGAAGGCAGAGGAGGAGGATTTTCCTTCCAAGGAAGTCTGACTTCATATCTGACATTACAGTAGGTAATGTCTTCGTAGAATTTTTTTCATGACTATGCTCAGTCAGATGATTCATTTATTTTGATTCCTAAAGAATCGAGATCCCATAATTTGTCAATCTCGGAACCAGAATTAGACTCGTACACTCCAACTCTAAGTACGGATAAATTAGAATTTAGATTTGAATTTAGATTACTAGATTTGTTAGTTGATTTGAATTTAATTGGACCACTAATGACATTACCTAACTCTGTTTTTAACAAATAAATGTCATTATGCTTAGTTTCACCAGTTATAAAATTAAAATAACAGTCAGAACCAATTAAAATGCTAATTTCACTAATAGTCGCTTTTAATTACCAAACAAGCTAATTGTTCACCTTGGAATTTTAAAAATTGAATGGTTTGTGTTATCCCTGAAATAACTTTAGATGGAAGTCTATCAACCAGAGTGACTTCGAGTTCATGTTTATTAGATTTAGTTTGAATTAGAATTTTAGCTGCTACATAGCTCTGTGTTTTACTGCTAGAGTTGAAACCATCAATAAGACAGTTGGTGGTCTTGTAAGGTTTTGTTGTATTCTGTCGCTATAGATTTAAGCATGAAGCTTTTCTGTGATCCTTGATCGAAAAGCGCGCATAAATTAATTACACCCTAGTCAGTTACTACAGACAACATGGCAGCAGGCAATGTTGTGCTTGATTTGTTTTTGGTTAAAGCGGCTGACACCGAAGTGACTGCACGCTCAGTTTGTTCCTCTTCACTCTGACTATTGGTGTTAATCAACTCATTTGCAGATTTAAAACACAAAGCATAATGATGCCTATTTTGACAAAACCTACATGAAAATTTACTCATGCAGTTTGACGTTTTATGATTATTCCTCACAGTTGAGGCATAGGTTTAAAGCGCGAGACCTCTTCGAGCGTAATTTGGTAGTGTTATACTTAGGACACTCATGAACCTTATGCTCTGATGAACAGAGTGCACAAAGTTTTATTCGATTTTCCTTGTTTCCATTTTTACTAGCAACGGAAAAAGAACGTACAGTAGATTTGTTAGAATTAGATTTATAAAAATTAGTGTTAGACTTAGGGCGAATATCATGGAAATCCGCTTTGCCTTTTACATAATTAAAATTAGATTTAACATGCCCAGTAGGCTTGCATTCGGGCTCTACTGACTGTAACAATGATATTTCATTGTCAATAGCTTTCCTGAAACTATCTAGATCCCAATAATCGGATTTAGCAGCTCGATTAATATTATCCCTAACGTGATTCGGTAATTTACGTAGCAACAGGGCGGCGAAAACAAAACCAGCTTCGTCAATATTTGTGCCCATAACTTTGAGACCACGGAGATGGCATTCATATTGGGCGCGAAATGTACTAATTTCGGTAGAATTAGCTCTGAGACATTCCAGATCAAAAATAGCATGTAAATGTGCTTGCATTATTTTGTGAGGCTTACCATAAGTCTCACAGAGAATCTTAACAGCTTCTTCATAATGATCATTGGTGGTAGTAAAACAATCAAGACGCTGTAAGGCTTCATTCTTAAGTTGACCCGATAGATATGTAAATTTTTGAGCGCCCGACATATCATCACGCTCATGAATAGTGTTTTAAATATATCCCAGAAGAGTTGCCATTCCAAAGGATAACCAGAAAATGTAGGAAGCTTAATAATTCGCAATTTGACTGCCTGTTCTTTTTGTTTACTATGAGATGCTACATCAGCTTCTCTTCGTTTTATAAATTTATTAATTAGAATAACATGTTGCTCAATTTCAGCCTGATATTCCAAAGTGGTAGTCATATCTGTAATGAGTTCATCATCAGATAATTCTTCCTGAATTTTGTCATACTCAAGAATTTTATTACTTTGATTAAGTAACAGATTACGAGTAGCTTCAATTTTGCTGAGGTCAAGTGTATCGGTGGAAATAAATTTAATATTTTCAGCGATAAGCCATTTCGCCATAGTACGATGACCACCACGTCTCATAACGTCAGTCATTTTGAGTTATTTAGATTTTAGAATTGAAAATTGGATGAAAATCTATGGAGAACTGACTACAAATATAGAGTTTGATTGGATGCACTTATGGATACAATTGAGGCAAGAAAAAGATTAACAAAATATTTTGTAAAATAGTAGATTTTAAGGTAAAATTAAAATGAGTTAATTTTAACGAAGATTTAAGTAGATTTAAGCCTCAAAACAGCATTAAATGCATCCGGTTCGAAGGACCATTGTGTGTAAATTTCAGCAGCCTAAAAAGTCTCCTTACGGCTATCCGCGTCCACACTTACCTCAGGTTCGACAAGGTATTGTTTAAATTAAACTTTAAAATTAGGGTTCCCACAACTTGGACGCTATTAATAAAATAATGATGGTAAATATGTTTAATAGATTTAATTTTAAGTCAATACTCTTGACTTGCTCGCCTTTATAGAGGTAAATTAGTATAATGATATATTTATAAAGTAATGGGTGTAGCTACCGAAGTTTCAAAAGGATATTTCCATTACACATTCCTCACAAGCGAAACTTTAAATTATGTAGGACTACCTCCACCCAAACATTACTTTAACTATGAATGTATGAGTACAGGTAAAAGTGAAGATTTTGACCGCTACTACAACAGTTTTAATGAATCTAATCCTTACAATATAACTGATGAATGTGAGCGTTATTGCGTGAATGATGTGCGCATGATCAGAGTATGTTTCCAGGCCTTTAGAAGGATGTACATAGACCGTTTCAAATGCGATCCGTTGGAAGTCGCAACCACAATTGCCTCCTTATGTTTTACGGTGTTGAAGAACAATTTCATGCCTAAAGGCACCTCAGCCGTCAATCACAGAAACAATATCCGCAGTTATGGGCACAAGGCTATTCACTGGCTCATACACCTACAGCAACAGACAGCTATATACATAAAGCATGCCCGCAACACGGGATGTATCCATTAAGGTTAATGATCGTTTTTTGGGACTTGATAGTCTAAGCGAAAACCGTGGAATTGGCGAGAACACTGTGTACTCCTTTAACGGCTGCTGGTGGCATGGATGCCCACGTCCTGAGTGTGGAATCGTAGGAGATATCCACGGTAGATCTACCGCCAGTGTTGCACGGACCCGCACCCGCGATCAGCTTATAGGCGCTCAGTTCACTCACAAGGTCTTGTGGGAACATGAGTATGATGCACGGATGGAAACAGATGGACAGTACCGTGAAGAAATAAACACGATCAAGCTATACTTTCTTCCTACGAAGGGAGTGAAACTCCATTATATGACTTCTGTTCTTTATATCCCTATGTGCTGAAGAACAATCGGTACCCAATAGGTGCACCTGAAAAACTGGTGGGATCTGACCTGCCCACCATCCAGGTGTTCTCAGCAAATTTGAACGGGTACTATTTCGGCCTTTCTTTCGTAGATGTCCTCCCCCTCGCGATTTATGGATGCCGATCTTACCCGTCGTTATAGACCACAAGCTCATATTTCTCCTGTGTGTGAAGTAGTTCGCAGAGGAGAACAATGGGGATTGCAATCATACAACCAAGCAGCAGAAGATCAGTGGTGGAAATACAACCCCTAAGCTGGACCTAGCCGTTCGCCATGGATACAAAATATTGAAGATATATGAGGTGTGGAGGTTTTAGAAGCTACCCAACCTTTTCACGCCATATATAAACTTTTTTTTGAAGGATAAGGTAGAGACATCAGGATATCCGCGAGGAGTTGATAAAGAATATAAAAAATCGGCTTATATTCAGCGTTACCGTGACCGTGAAGGGATACAGCGACCGTTCACAAATTGTAAAGAACCCAGGCAAGCGCTTTAGTGCAAAGTTGTCTAAACAGTCTTCGGGGAAAATTTGCACAGAATACTGGGAAGGGGAACGTTCATTTGGCTTAGTTATAGTGAAGTCTGAGATTATGCCAACGCTCCCGATAAAGAGGTCATGGAGATCGTGAATGTAGGTAATACTTGCATGATAAAGTACAACATTACCGAATTGGCCACAGATACCTCACGGATTACAAACATATCTGTAGCCAGCTTCACAACGGCCAACACACGCATCAAACTTTGGGGTCTATTGCATTCCTTTGGACGGAGGGTTTTGTACGCCGATACAGATTGTGTGATATTCACAGCTAGGGAGGGTGAGTACATGCCGCCTATAGGTGAATTCCTCGGAGAGTTAACTGATGAGATCAAGGATGAGTATAGAGACATCGCATATGCCGACCCTTTTGTCTCAACAGGGCCAAAAACTTATGGGGTACGGGTGAGGGTGGGGTAGGATATGAAATATATCGTGAAGGCTAAGGGTATCACGCTCAATCAGGTGGGTCGTTGAATCGTTGAAGGATCGAGTGTGCTTGGAAGATGATGGCGACCAACCACCCCAACTAACTGTAGGGACCCACAATTTTCGGCCGCAGAAATTAGGGGGCGTGAAGGAACTTAGGGGTACGAAAGTGTGCCGTAACACCTATAGAAAACGTTACCAGGTGCCCGATACCTATGATACTGTACCGTTTGGATGATACTGTACCGTTTGGATACCACAATCTGTGATTGTTATATATCATGTTTATTGTTGATTCCTATGCCGATGATTCCACTCTTCACTTCTCCACCCGCTTCCCAAAGCGTCCCTCACAGGAGTTGATTCATGATTCGCATAGGACGGGTATGGGACACCTGACCTCTGATCTTTCTGCTATATCTGATTGGGGCAGAGAAAACCTTGTGGCTTTCAATGCCTCAAAAACTCAGTTCCTCCATCTGTCTATTTATCACAATCTTCCACACGACAATCCCCTTACCTTCAACAACACACAACTCAATCCTTCCTCTTCTCTTAACATTCTTGGCGTTTCCTTTTCTCTTAATCTTTCCTGGAAAGATCACATATACTCTTTCTAAAACAGCTTCTAAGAGGTTAGGTGTGCTGTACCGCCTCCGCAGTTTCTTCACCCCCTACTCAGTTGCTGTCCCTGTACAGGGTCTTCATCGCCCCTGTCTGGAGTATGCTTCTCATGTCTAGGATGGTTCAACCCACACAGCCGTACTTGACCGGATAGAATCAAAGGCTTTTCGTCTCATCAATTCCCCGTCTCTTACTGATTGTCTTCAATCCTTCTCTCTTCGCCGCAATGTTTCCTCACTCTCTCTTTACTATCGCTATCATAACGGACATTGCTCTTCTGAACTCTCCAACTGCATGCCTTCTCCTTTAAGGAGAGCACACAGTACCAGACTTTCTACACTTTCTCATTTCTTTTCTGTCCACTATCTAATGCAAGGGTTAATCGGTATTTTCAATCTTTCATCAACTCAACCGGTGAACTCTGGAACAATCTTCCTGAATCCATCTTTCCCCGTGTCTATGACCTGCAATCTTTCAAACGTAGTGTCCAGATGTCTCGAAAACCATGGCCCTTGATTTTGGCTATCTTCTTCCTCTATGGAGGGAGAGGGGCGTTTTTGCGGGCATTCGCCCTTGGACCCTTCCTGCATAAAAATATTTCTGGAATTATAACGACAAACATTAGTAATCATTTTCCTACTTACCACTACTGTATATAGAATAACATGGTTCAGTTTGCAGATAAAACAAATAGTGATTACATAATATTTTCAGAGGTTAACAAAGGAAAATTTATTGGGGCTAGTAGTATGACCACAAAAAGAGTGCAACTGCATGCAATGTTGATCATATGAGTGCCAGTGCCAATCCCCCTCCCCTAGTGCCACCCCCTTGTTGCATAGTGCAACCCCAACCCCCCAGGGTGCCAAAAAAATAAAAAATAAATAAGGAAGCAAGGGGGAATTCCCCAAGCTGCCACAAGCTAGGGGGAATCCCACCCAAACCTAACCTACTGAGAGAGAGAGAGAGAGAGCGAGAGCATCTTTTCGTCTGGACCTCCAGACGCATATAAAGCTCTTGACCTCGCAGTTGGCTTAGAAGGTGTAAATCAGCCATTTGGCTTAATGTGGCGTAGAAGGCATAAATGTTTTGTTTAGAAGAGTATATATATATATATATATATATATATATATATATAGCTTTTGAGTTGCCAGATTGCGCTATTTATCTGTATATATATTAATTGAGATGTTCTTGCAGGCATGTCGCATCACTTAATGAGCGCTAGACTTTCTACACTTTCTCATTTCTTTTCTATCCACTATCTAATGCAAGGGTTAATCCGTATTTTCAGTCTTTCATCTACTCAACCGGTCAACTCTGGAACAATCTTCCTCAATCCTTCTTTCATCCTGTCTATGACCTCCGATCTTTCAAACGCAGAGTGTCTAGGCATCTCGAAAACCCCAGACCTTGATTTTGGCTCTCTTGCGCTTTTGCGGGCTTTTGCCCTTGGCCCCTTCCTGCATAATAAAAAATAAACTGGCGTGGGTTTCCTATTTCCATCGGAACCCCGAACTAAACTGATTCTGTTAGCATTAGGTTGAACGTCTGGAACCTGTCTATTCTTTTCATGGAAAGAGAGTGTCCTAGTTCTACACTTAACTAATTTTCCGGCTGGGTAAATTTCCCGTTGATTACGGTTGAAGATCTATACCTAGTAAGATATCGGTCTGAAGGTTGGCTACTGCGTCCACAATACAACATTTTGCAGGATATACCGCATTACCAACTTCTAACTATAATTTGGTTTCTCCATATGTAGGTATGAGTGTGCTTGTAACCTCTGAGTTGGCAGGAAGGTGCCTTAATTTCATATTTACAATCTGTAGTCTCTTGAAACTCATCTGCATATTGTTTCTTAATTAATGTCACATGTGCTCCTGTATCTAGGAGAGCGGTTAAATCTCGTTTATCTCTGCTGCAATTTATTATTAAATCTTGTAGGTTCGCACCTATAAACCTGATGGGTAGTTTATGGGAGTGTGTGGTTTATTACTACTGTTTAGGAGGGAGGAGGCTGAACTGCTGCCTCCAAAGTGGGATCTAAAAAAGAACTTGAACTGACTTCTATGGGAGGACCCGAGTCATATGCTACTGGGTCATCATACACTGGAGGGTCTTCTTGAAAAGTGTACTCTGGGAAACTGATTCTTCAACAGGCACTTCTACGTACCGGACCATCCGACCTTGCTGATTATATTGGGGTTTGAACATCGGGTAATAGTGTGGATGACCTTGTGGTCGTGATCTATTTGGTTGGTGGTTCTGTTGAGGTTGGGAATTAACTGGTTTCGGAGAATTGGAGGGCTTTTGGGAGCGTTGGTGATTTGATTTCTAGAAGAGCCTGTACCATGCAGGGGCTTTGTCAGCACATTTTTGTCTGTCGCCACGGCGATGATCATGTTCATGACAGTGGGAGAAATATGGGGGGAAATTGCATTGATTCATCATGTGCCCAAAACTATCACAATTAATACACTGAGGAGGAGGGCGTGTATTCTGGGTTTGTGGAGCTTCTTTCTGAGGTGGTGGTCCCTGCATCGGCCTAGATTTATGGGGTTGTTGTTGTTGCTGGATGTAGTGTATGGGGGTCTCTCTACCCTTCCGGTAGTTCTGGCTCGCTAAGCTGGGTAATGTTCTCTTGTTTTATTTATTGCTTCACTTGCTGGGTCGTCATTATTTGGATGCACTTGAAATTTCTTTTTAGGTGCGACGGGTAGGTTTTGGTTTTGGTTTAGGTTTCTTTACTCTGAAGTGAATGTAATTTTGGGTACTTTTTCTGCGGCTCGGAGTGCTTTTCCCACGAGTTTGTGTTCGTGTATTAAAATTATTTAAATCTTTGTGCTCTTTCTTCCATTTAGCTTGGAAGACAGCTTCTAATGTGGCCAAAGGTTGTGCGACTGTTATTTCCTTGTAAAATTTTAATAAGTTTTTTTTAAATTGTTCTAAGTTGTAGCTTCTCTAATGAATACTAGTTAATTGTAATTCATAGCAAAATGAAGAGCTATTTTCTTTTATTTTAAAAATAAGAAATTTTTCTAGATTTATTAGTATTTTTTTAAAGTTAGGCAGACAGATATATGCAACTAATTCTTACTTTAAGTCACGTAAAACATTAGTTTATAAAAATAAATTAATCTGAAACAGTGTAGATGTGTTTAGTTTTTAGTCCTTTCTCGTGACTTCAAAATTTTCCGTCTCCGAATTTGCCACAGTACTCGTACTTCTCGCCGAATTAAACCGAAGAGCTTAGTTACAATGAAGGCAGATGGAGACGCTGAGGACGGTTACAACAAAATAAAAATGTTGATCACGATGAAATCTATACGAGCTCAATGACAACGTCCTTTTCCTATATTAAAAGAATAAAAACTTCCCTCAAGAAAACAAGGTGCATAATGTAGATTTTAGTTGTTATATTAGAATTTCATGTTATTCTTACTTAATCATTCTTTTTCAATGATCATCGGGTAGACGAGATAAGTGTACATACACATGGTGCAAATGTTATTGTATATACAAATTTTCCTTTCACTATACTTTTTCAACTGTCCTATACTACTTCTTTACAAGAAATTCTGCCAGAAGTCCTATACTTCAGTAACACTTCTATTCCAGTAAAAATGTTTCAAACTTTCATAAATGCAAACACGGAATAAAAGCTCATTTTCTTTCTGCTTCGCAGAATTCTAAATATTACTTTTTTCACAAAATTTCAGTTTCCTCGGGCAAGCATAGAGTGGAACTTAGGGTCTTTGTTAATGTAGTTCTGCAATTAAAATTTAATGAATTTATATGTACACGAGTACTTTTTATTTAATCTAATTTTGGTTCAAATTTTAATAAGAAATCTGTGTGTAACCAGTTTCATCTTATTCTTTATTTTACTAAATTTCTGTGTTACATCTATTTTTTATTTTGCACTGCTCCCAACTGTATTCACTCTTTTCCAGTACTGAAAAGGATTTTTCTCTGACGATTAAATTTTTGTAATTTCAATTTCTTCATAGTGAAGAAATAAAGTTTCCGCTGTTCCTCTTTTAAGTCATTCCAAGCAAGATTATAGCACACATGCATATAAACCCAAATGTGCACATTCATGATCAAATACTCTGAGAGAATGGTTGATGACATAACTGGAAGAGCATTTTGTAAGTATTGTTCAAATAATGTTTTGAATGGGTCAGTTTGGATATAAGCGTTAGTCAGCATTGGACATTTGAACCAAAAAGGCCATACCACATTCTTAAAAACGAATAGCGAACACCTGGATTTCATACTTTGTACCAAAGCGTTAAAATTTCTAAGTAAAAGTTATTTTGTTGGCGTTCTTAATGTATTCAAAAACCATAGGTGCGGCTGGTTCTGCTAAACGTGCCCGTTTATTCTTTGACATAGTTGCCTCATTAAGAGTTAAGTTAAATTGTTCATTTGAATGTAATGAGTAGTATGTTGGCAAAAAGGTACAGAAATGGATCTATTTCAGAATTTCCCCCTTGAATTCCTCACGTCCGTTTACGAGTTACATTTTGGCACGATGACGTCACGCGGTCCTCACGTGTTTTAATGAGGGACATTTGAAGGTTAAAAGGCAAAAAAACAAAAACAAGTAAGCAAACAAATAAGATGTACTTGGGGTAGGGGTAGGGGATATGTTAGGTTGACCTGACCTAACCTAAAGGTAGGCAGGGTTCAGGAGGAAAGGAAAATTTTATGAACCTTTATTTAAGGCTGATGTAACCTCTCGGGAAACTGTCAAGGTCCGCACGCCCCGTAACGTCCGCGTACACCGCACGCCAGCATGCCGACGTCGAACTCGAGTACCAAACCCGCAGTGTCTTAACCACATCCCACACCCCTTCTGGTCGCACGATATCGTTTACAGAGCGTTCACCTAAAAACCTAGCATTAACAGCAGATCGTTATCGTAAGTTGTAGAGCTGCAGCTGCAATAGTCAATGCAGCTTTTAAAGATATGGGGATCCTTAACCATACCAACATGCTTGACAGAAAGAAATTAGAAAGAGAAAGAAATCGCATGGGTCAAACAAATACTTTTAGGTCTAAATCCGAAAATCTGAAGATGGAGTGCCTTGGATTTGATGAAAGGAAAGATACCACATTGACTAAAAGGGTAGGTCTCGTATAAATGGAATATTCTTCAATATAGGTCAAAAAGTGAAAATTGTGCCAAAGGCTCTAAACAGCGAAAATAATTTGAGAAGTTTCCTGTGTTCCATTCAAACCCCTCATAATATGTACCTTTTCAATATAAAATTTCGACCCGGCCTATTGCACATGCACGTACATGCATTGTACGTTCTCGCGCATCAGCCTTCTGAGATATATATATATATATATATATATATATATATATATATATAATATATACAGCGTGTCCGAGAATTATCTGTACAATTTTTGGCTGTTATTAAAAGTCAACCATGAAGTGTAGAATTCCAGTGTTGTCCCATTTTACAGAGAATCTAAGTTTTTTCTGATACCAAGTTTTGACAAGTTTTTTTAGAAATTCCAGTGTGTCCGAACATTATCTGTACAATTTCATCTTTTAATAAAATTCTTCATAACACACGTAAAATTCTTAAACAAGATTATTTAGAATCTGTATTTTCAAAAGTTTCTTTTATTAAAGTAACGTTGTTACAAACATTCGATATGTGCACCATTAGTGATTCACAAAACATCCAATCGATACTCCAAATGTTGCCATGTACGCTGCAGCATATCCACATCAATTCGCTCAATAGCAGCTGTGATTCTTGCTTTTAAATCATCAATGTCTGTCACCCGCGTACATTTCTAAAAAACTTGTCAGAACGTGGTATCAGAAAAACTTAATGAGATTCTCTGTAAAATGGGGACAACACTGGAATTTCTACACTTCATGGTTGACTTTTAATAACAGCCAAAAATTGTACAGCTAATTCTCGGACACCCTGTATGTATGTATGTATATATGTGTGTGTATTAGGGTGGTCCAAATCCATAGGGGGAAATTTCAAAATTGTCTTAGATAGTCTCCACAAGTGTGGTTTTTGTCCATTTAGTGTCCACATGGTCTGTGCAAAATTGCAGCGTGATTGGTGAATATCTAGAGGTCGCCCCACTCTGAATATATATATTATATAATGTACTTTTTCTTCCGTAGGTCCGATGGCTCAAACTCGATCAATTCCAAAAGTTTGGCTTCTAGGGATGGCAACTGGAACTTTATCCACGTCAAGGCTCCCTACATGCCTTGACGCCCTCCTCTTGGGCAATACCACCACATCAATCAAAAGCAAACCACCTCCGACAGTCTGAACCAGGCATGCCAGAGGTGATTGAAGTCTGGACCCGAGCGCGGATCCCACTCAACGGATCGACTCCTGTGTCCGTAAGCTTTCAAAGTTTTTAGACCGCTACAAAACACTCAAGAAGCACAGGACCAGGCAACGTGCCAGCGATAGAATGAATGAAGACATCTTCAAAGCGGACATCCAGGAACTGTTTGACATCGCAACCAGTGATGCCATGAGCACAATCGTCAACGTTGAGGACCGAAATTTCATGTCCATGCAGCGCAAGGACGTCAATTCTTGCAGCATGGCTGGCATTGATAAGGAAACGACTACACAAGAGGACAGAAAGCGATCCAGAATGGAGAAGGAAGCCAAGAGGAAGGCAAGGCATGAAGCAACACAAAGATTTGGAAGAAGCAGGAGTGTCATCAATTGATCTTTCCTCTTCTTCTTCCCTTTTTTCGCAAGACGACAACGACTATAGACCATCGGTTCCGATTCCTTCTTCGTCTGAAGCTCCGGCACCAAAGCGTCCCAAGAACAAGGTTACGAACATTTTCCAATCTCCAGAAGTCATTGGAGCAATGGATCGCACCAATCTTTCTGACCGGAATGCTGTTTTCGTAACTGGAGCTGTATTACAGGCCGCGGGGCATGATCTGTCTGGGATGACGTGCTCTCGGAGCTTTATTCATCGCTACAGAGAAAGTGGGCGAGAACAGGCAGCTCGAGAAGACCTAGAATCATTCTCTCTAGAAGACCCTGTCCTTCTCCATTGGGACGGAAAGCTTCTCCCCGGCATTGAAGGGAAGAAGACGAATGTGCATCGGATAGCAATCCTTATAACATTCAATGGACAGGAGAAACTGCTTGGTGTCCCAAAGATGAAACAAGGAACTGGAGAAGAACAGGCCCAGGCATGCCTTCAAACTATGAAATTATGGAACGTGGAACAGCATGTGAGAGGTCTCGTCTTCGATACCACTGCGTCAAACACGGGTTTACATCGCGGAGCCTGTGTCAGGATTGAAGAAGCATTGGGTCACGAGCTAGTTTGGATCGGTTGTCGACATCATATACTTGAAGTCGTACTTGCTGATGTCTTTGCCTCAATATTTGGCTCAACAGGAAGTCCTGAAACAGGCCTTTTTAAGCGGTTTCAAAAGGAATGGCCATCTCTCTCCCACGAAGCATTTGTCTCAGCATCGGACAGCTTGTTCGAGAACCCTCAACTCCAAGAGATGAAAAAGAGATGCTCACTTACTTACCTAACGCTCTTCAGGCAAGCCAACCTCGTGACGACTACAAGGAGTTCCTTGAACTATCTTTGCTCTTCCTGGGGGGAAAGACTGGTGGTCAACTCTTTATCCGAGCTCCGGGTCCCATGCACCACGCGAGATGGATGGCGAAGGCGATTTATGCGCTCAAAATCTACCTCTTTCACTATCAATTCAAGCTCACAGCACGCGAAGAACGAAACGTGACTCAGCTGGCTTTATTTGTCAGTCTGATTTACGTCAAGTACTGGCATGAAGCGCCAATGGGGACAAAGCTCCTCTCAATGATCTCAAAATGCTGCATCTTCTGGAAAAATATCCACACGGAGGAGCTGCACAAGCGGCGAAGACAGCTCTAAGACGCCACCTGTGGTACTTGTCGGAGCATCTGATTGGACTGGCCTTCTTCGATAATAGGATCGATCCTGATACCAAAAGGAGAATGGTTCAACACCTCCAACATCCCCAAAAGAATGGCTGCCCCCGACGAATCGACATGGCGGAAGCTGGTGTTGAAAATGATGTGGCACCCTTTGTCACGAAAAGGACATTGACCCTCTTTGATGCCTTGAAAGTTGGAGGTAAGGAGGAAGCGCGCCAGTTACTTCAAAAAGATCCACGGGAATGGCCAAATGACAAGAACTACAGGGAACTTAGAGATCGCGCCTTAAAGATGAAAGTCGTCAATGATGCTGCCGAGCGAGGTATTGCTCTCGCACAACGCTACAATGACACTTTGACACGAAACGAGGACCAGAAGCAGTACCTCCTACAACTCGTAGCCGCCCACCGAAAACAGATACCAATACCATCCAAGGCGACTCTGATGCAGAAGAAATAATGAAGATACACCCATTATCATGTCCTATTGTCTTACTGTTTTCTTTCATATTCTTTGAGAACCAAAAAAAAATTTAGTTATTCAGTTGTCTATATATTTTCCCAAATTTTCAAAAAGGGGGCAAGTGGGGCGACCCCTAAATATTAACCGAATAACGTGAAACTTTGCACAAATACTGTCCACACCAAGAGGCATAAAACCAACCTTGTGGAGAGAACTTAGTCGATGCTTTAACGTTTTGGACCACCCTAGTGTGTATATATGTATGTGTGTGTATATATATGTGTATGTATGTATATATATGTATAATTATATGTAATATAACCTAAATAAGAACAGAAAAGGATAAACGAGTAAAAAGCAAATACCGTAAGTTTGGTGATCTGACACCAAGAAGTATCAAAGTTGCGAGATTTTTTATTGTTACATAATACCGCCAAAAACATAACCTAATGAACCTATACGAAGGTATGTAAGGTTTCAAAAAATACAGCAAATATGAACATTAAAACAATTTTGCCACCGTGTGTTATAATTTCATCTTTGTTTTTATATATTATTCGATGTTACTATAGTAAAAACTAAAGCAAATTAAACCCAATTTAAATAAAAACAATTTTTTTTATATTTGTATTATGGAAAATAGAAAGATCATTTATTGATTTGATTTTAAACAAATTATATCTTTATTTCAAGTAAAGCTCTCTGGACAATAGCTAGCTTATCCTGTAAAAACATCAATACTGTTAAGAAGATACCAGAAAAATTTACGAATAGACCTCAGAGCAATTGTAGTAAGATAAGCTAGCTGTTGCCGAGAGATTTTTAATTGAAATGGAAAAATTTTGTAATTTTTGTTGATTAATGTATTTTAATTGTTTTTACTGAAGAACTTGAATAACTTTGAATTGGTTCTTTAGATGCTGTAAACTCAGAAAATCTTAATAAGATTGAAATAAAGAATGATGGGGTTATAATACGATGAATAATGCAATAATATTATGAAATAATAATATTTTATTAATACAATGAATAATACAATAAAAGCATATAAACTGTTGGATCCAATAATATTTACACTAGGATTCTCAGCGAAAGGGTTGGTTTAGCTTAGCTAAGATACTAGATATTTCGTTTGTTAGGCCCATTATACTAGACATGCTAAGTGACTTTTCACTTCAAATCATGATGCAAAGGTCCCCTTTAGTATGGAAGTTCCTTAGGGCCATAGGAAAAAATTTATCCAAAGAGACAAGTTGTATCTTAAATCCAAGACGGCCGCCGTCGGCCATATTGGAAAACGGCCGACTCGGAGCAAAGGAACCGTTTGTCATAGAAACTATTATTATACATGTTTTCCAGCTAATTTGAGGTCGCTGAACTCATGCCTGGCATCAATTTTACATTTGGAATGCATTTAAAGGTCAAATCCGGGCAATGATACTCAGTTGACATTCTGATAAAATTAATGAAAACAGAATTTAGAGGCATGGAAGCAAGAATTGCAAATTGAATGATAAATTTATAAGTTCTGTGGTATCTAAATAGTATAACTGATGCATAGTATACTCGACCAAACACGCATAAAGCTGACATAGTTCGGATAAAATTTTTGATTTGCTTTCTATTTTATTTTTGCTGAATAATTGGTGAATTATTTCTTTTTAAATTACTTAATCATTTTTTTAGATTTAGCTTAATGTAATCGTATTAAATTCTGCAATGTTCATTTTCTTTATACATTCTCTCTTCTTGTAAAAGATGAAGTCATGTCTTGTTTAATTTTAAATCTTAAGCATTTAATTTTTGTTCATATGCATGTTTAATTGTAATTCATAATAAAATGCATATTTCATTTTCCATTTTTAGTTAACTCGGCAGATCATGATAACATCAGATCTGTCAATATGCGGTTTAAAATAAAAATATGGCTTCATCTTCAAATATCTTTTTTATCTGTCTAGACATTGCTGCAGCTAAAATATTTACCTTAACTTTAAATATTTTGCAAAATAATTCAGCCTATTGAGAATAAAAAACAAAAACAGGTCAGCATTAAATAATAGTCATTAAAAATGTAATATATAAACACCTAAAATTCCTCCAGTATTCTTTCTGATTTGTACGATCTAACTTAGAGGCTGAGCATTACCTGTAACATTTTAGCAGTAAACTACAGTAAGAGAATTTCTTTGTCTTCTTCGAGCCTTGCTCTCTTCAGAGAACTTAGTCTTAAATAGAGAAAAATAATTTCCCGATACGTTACAAGAAGAATCGGGGAACGTTCAAAGAATTTAGTAAGTTCCGGAGAATCCTCCGATCCACTACAAGAAGAAATCGAAGAGTAGTATAAGAGAAACTACTGCGATTCCCTATACGGTACCAGCTACTCCAGAATAACAAAGCCGATGCTGCCACCTAATCAGAACCCTCGTCAACTTCGAACCTCCCAAGGCCATAGACGGAGGGGTTAATAACTGGTGTAGTGTGTTAACAATTAAATGTTTTGTTTATAAGAATTTAAGAATAGTTGTTTAATTAGAAATTAAAAATGCCTTGTATGAAAATACGAATTGGCAACAAAACACTGAAATATGGAGGCAAAGAGAATGGCCATTTCAGTTGGTCAGTTCTGGATGTCAAATATAAAATATTTTAAAATGCACAAATTCTCCTGAACAATGAACTTTAAAAACACCCCAACATCAAATTTTTACTGAACAGGTTAGAGGTTATATATTTAAATGAACAGCACCAAATCTTAAATATATTATATATATATATATATATATACATACACCCAGGGTGTCCCATAAGTCCGGCATCATAGGAGAAATTCATATTTTTCTCTTTCTACAGGACATAATGTCTGTAAGCAAGGAAGAACGAATCCAGATAATTCTACTCATAGGACTTTAACAGACTGCATCCAGACCGCGAGCCAATAACACAGAGTTGTGTTAGCAGACTTGTTGCAAAGTTTAAGGAAACAGGATCCATAGAAGATAAACCACGCAGTGGACCTTGAAGGAGGTCCACTGACGATGATACAGCGACTGCTATCCTGGCTCATTTTAACAGAAGTCCCAATAAGTCTCTTCGGCGATTGTCCGCCGGGACAGGAGTATCGAAAAGTAGCATCCATCGCATTCTTCAGACTCACAAATGGCATCCATATGAACTTCAGATCCTACAGAAATTAAGCGAAGATGATCCGACCGGCGGATGGAATTTTGTGAATGGTCTACGGAACAATATGCTCGGGATGCCAATTTCCCGTCCACCATTCTGTTCAGTGACGAGGCTGTTTTTTATGGAAATGGTGAGGGAAATCGACAGAACACACGCTACTGGTCTCAAAACAACCCTCACTGGTATACCTCTTCAAAGGAACAAGGTGGATCTCGGGTGATGGTATGTGTGGCATTTGGAAGGATCGCATCATAGGCCCCCTCTTTTTCGATGAACATGTCACTGGAGGCACCTACCTACGTATGCTCAAGGAAGAAGCATTTCTCAGTGTCTTGAACGAAGAAGGAAATTTCCCAACATGGTTCCAGCAAGACGGCGCTCCTGCACATTACAGTACCCAAGTAAGGGAATACCTGTGCCAACAATTCCCTGGTCATTGGATAAGACATCGAGGGCCTGTGGAATGGCCAGCTAGAAGCCCGGATCTCACGCCACTAGATTTTTATCTCTGGGGCCACTTGAAAGCGCTGGTATACGCAGAGAAAATTAGGAGTGTTGAACATTTGCGGCAGCTCATTATTGGGGCATGTAACACCATTACTCCTGACATCATTCACCGTGTGCTTGCTGACTGGGTACCACGTCTGAATTTGTGTATTGAAAACAATGGTGGATATATTGAGCACGTTCTGTAAATAAAAGCTTTTGTTTTGCCTTTTTTTAATTATGTTTCCTATGATGCCGGTCTTATGGGACACCCTATATATATATGTATATATATATATATGTATATATATGTATATATATATATATATATATATATATATATATATATATATATATATATATATATAAATATATATATATATATATATATATATATATATTGTATTTAAGTGAAAATAGAAGCCTTCTACATAGTCATACCTTGGACCAAGTAAGAATTAATAGATGATAGGTTTAATTGCAATATGAAGGTTTTGTTAAGTGCTTCAAAGAATTTAAAAAGCTTAAGACAAGTTACACCCGAACACCAGTACTCAGCTTGTAAGTTACACCCGAACACCAGTACTCATTTTGCAAGATGAAGTTGGTACTGTAGCCAGATATTTAGACCCAACTGATCTCTCCATTGGTGTTAAGTCCATACTTTTGTAGGTGACTCCTTTTAACAATATATAACATTTTATTTAAGTGATTCCTAATCTCAACATTTTTTTTTTACCCTTTCTTACTATAATGACAAGATCTTTTTACCCATCCACATCCTCTCTACAGTTTCCATGTATCTTATGAAAAAAAAAATTTATACTAATTCTACTAAAATGCTTGACTTTGCAATTTTTTTTAAAACAATGAATTCCATGTGCCATTTACTAGTAAGTGGGAACTAGACTAAACTATAAAAATCTTTTTATAGTTTATAAGATTCTTCTGCATAGTATTTGTAATTGAGTGAACATAGGGAGCCCACTTTTGTAACATTTGCAAATGTTAGATGTTTTACTGATCAGTCCTTGCTCATTTATATATAAATATATAAATAAAGAATAATAGTAGACATGTCAAGTGCACAAAATTGGGTGTCCACTTCAAATCATGATGCAAAGGTCCCTTTAGTATGAAATTTCCTTAGGGCCATAGGGAAAGATTTATCCAAATACACAAGTTGTATCTATGCATAGACATGCTTAATTTTATGCCTAATCAGCATAAATTATGCTAATGACCGTATTTCTAACTTTTGAACTAATTAACTTAGAAACGTGTGTGATGACTCGTTTCCAGCTAAATTCAGCATGAGAAATCCATTTCTGAGATTATTATGGGGTTTGGAGGTCATTTTGATCCCCAAAACCAAATATGGCCGCTGGCCGCCATGTTGAAATTGGGGATTTTCTGCAGTTTCAAAACTGACGGAGTGAGACACCCCAAAATAACCTCAGAAATGGCTTTCTCAAGTTAGGACAACATCCAGGAGCTCAAGGAATTAGGGGAGTTGCCTGACTTTGTAGTCGTAGATGACATTGGTGGCGGTGCTGGTGGCGGTGTTCAGAATGTAGTGCAGCTGATGATGTCTAATCAAGTAGTGTGGCACAAAAGTTGCAGGAATGCTGTCGACAATCAAAAAGTGCAGAGAGCGAGGAAAAAGCATCAAGGGCAAGAGTCAGTTAGCCCGGTGAAAACTCGCCGCATGAACAGTGGTGCTAGATGCATCACACAGGCCTCACCCTCAACCTCTACATCTTCAAGCGAACCAGTCGACACTCCATGCCTCTTCTGTGACGAAATGGGCAACAAGAAAGAGCTGAGGAACGGCTATCCTTCAAAAAAGTATTTATATACGGCGTCAAAAGGTTGGGTAGCTTCTGAAACCTCCACACCTCATATATCTTCAATATTCTGTAACCATGGTGGACGGCTAGGGACAGCTCAGCACTTGTATACACACCTCTGATCTTCCGTTGGTTGGTTGTGATTATAGAACCCATTGTTCTTCCCTGCGCACTTCACGCACAGGGGAAACATAAGTTTGTGATCTATAACGAAGGGTAAGATCGGCATCCATAAATCGCGAGGGGGGAAGCACGTCTACGAAAGAAAGGCCGAAATAGTACTTGTTCAAGTTTGTTGAGAGCACCTCGATGGTGGGCAGGTCAGGCAGGTCCCACCAGTTTTACAGGTGCACCTACGGGGTACGGATTCTTCTTCATCACGTAGGGATACAAAGAAGAGAAGTCTTGTAATGGAGTTTCACGCCCTCCGTAGGCGGAAAGTATAGCTTGAATGCTCCCATAAGATCTTTTGAGTGAACTGGGTGCTTATAATCTGATCGCAAGTGCGGGTCCATGCAAGACTGTCGGCAAGAGATCTACCGTGGATATTTCCTACTATTCCACACTCAAGACGTCAGCTTCCATGCCACCAGGAGTACAGAGTCTTCTCACTAGTGGCACGGTCTTCGCTTAGACCATCAACCCAAAAAACACGACCACTGACCTAAATGGGTATTTCTCCCGTGTTGCCGGCGAGTTTTATCTGTACTCCGGTCTGCTGCTGTAGGTGTATGAGCCAGTAAATAACTGCGAGGGTTGTTTCTGTGAATGACGGCTAAGGTGTCTTTTGGCATGAAATTGTTCTTCAACACCATAAAACATAATGAGGCAATCGTGGTTGCGACTTCCAACGGATCGCATTTGAAACGGTCTATGTACATCCTTCTAAAGGCCCGGAAACATACGCTAAGCACGCGCACATCATTCAGGCAATAACGCTCACATTCATCAGCTATACTCTAAGGATTAGCTTCATTAAAACTGTTGTAGTAACGGTCAAAATCTTCACGCTCCCTATCACTCATGTTGGTGTAGTTAAAGTATTGTTTTGGGGGAGGTAGTCCTATGTAATTTAAAGTGTCGCTAGTGAGGAAAGTGTAAGGGAAATACCCTTTTGAAACTTCGGTGGCTACACCCATCACCTTGGGTAGCTTGGCTAGTTTACAAGGTGTGAATAATTAAGTATCTTTAAACTGAACATTACCTCTTTTTTGCATTTGTATAAGTTTGTTTCCCCTTTTCAAGGGGTCGCCTGCAAATATCTCCGATGACTCATGTTCAAGCAGTTCCTTATAAAGGAACTGTGTATCAAATTTTGCTCCGTTATGGGCAAGAATATACATAGTCATTCTTTTGAACTTGTCCGCTAACTTGACAATATAGGACACAGAGTTTCACAGGATTGTCGTATCCGATCGTTTTAAAAACGTTTGTCCGTTTACCACATTTGTGACACTTATCACACTCGACTTCCATGCACTCATCACAGATAGTCTGGCTTACGATTGGATGTGGGATAACCTATTTTGTTTCAGGGTTTGTGGAAGTTTCGATATCGTAGTACGCGGTTATACATGGTTTATTTTTAGGCTTAGCATTTTTCATATAACATACATGCTTTACTCTGTTCCCCTTATATTTCTCATGGCCTATAGAACAGTAAATTTCATCATAATTTTTGCTTGAAATTCCCACAATTATCCATCATATGAAACATACCTCATTCACAGATTCTCATTTTCCTGCAAGTGCCAATTACCGTATGGAGCTCAAAGCATTTATTATTGAAAAATGTACGTCCACACACATAACATTCCCTCTTCTCAGCTTCAACTACACGACTTTCACATTTGGTGCTTTTACACTGCTCACAAACCATGTGACGTTCCTTACAATGTTTCACTATATCATCCGCAAACACGAGACACCCCTTACACAAATCATGATGCCGTCCATATTTTCGACTTTTATCATAACTAGTGTAAAGAGTCCTTATATTACGGATGGGGAGATACGTTGTTCCTGACAATCCTAAAATAAGTAGAGGTCTTGTACGATCTCGCACACAACTTTTAAAAACATACACAGTCCTACGATGCCAGCAATAAAATTATATTAGAAAAAAAATTAGACTAACATGAACTTAGATGTAGCTTGTAGCGTAAACTAACCCACGTTTTGTTATAATCTTCATACTTTTTTTTCTTTTCTTATCCTCTCTCTACTTGTAAGTCTGCAGTTTGTATGGTATGACAGTGTTTGACTTAAGACTGTTTGCATGGTTTGTAAGCGTTCTTATTTTACTTCTTTTCATGTTTCACCCCTTTCCTATTCTCTCTGACTATTTTTCCGACTTGTCGGCAGTGGCTGGCGGATGATGATGGTGAGTCTTTCTCTCTCTTTTTCTGAATGAATCTTAACTCACGAATGAGAGGGTTTGCTACATACTTAACCCCCTATTTTCTTCTTTTAACACCCTACTCTCTCCTTTCTCTCGGGCTAACCTTAGAGTGGATCTTAGGGTCTCTATCAGCCTCAACTTCTGTAGATCTTCTGTAGATGATCATCCATTCCAAAAACAACTATACGGACATTCATTTCCTGCTCTACCCTTCTCAACTCTTCAGGACCCATATTACACTCAAACTGAAGCTTGCATTCTGAAGCCAGTTTACGGGCACGCTGCACAACCGTAGGCAACCAAATTTTTTGCGTCAATGTATATAGCATAGTGAACATATGAGCTAAGACTGTTGCTATAAAGCCGCAACCACGATCGACGTTTATATGCTTTCGGTAAATAACCTGAGAATTGAAGTTAAGAGTATAAGGTGTGGAACTATGACCTGCAAACCCGGAATACTCTGTCAATATCTACCGTGAAGGTGTCCATATTGAAGGCTGTACTACTTTGAGAGGCTTGCATTATACGCCCCAAGATATATTCCACACCTACATCAGCCAAGCGTCTGAATGGTATTACTACCCAAAAAATCATCTACATCCCCGTCAACTGACCCGAACTCGAAGGATAACCTCGTTCTGACTTCACGTTCGTTGCTGATTTCAAGGGCAAACTCCACAATACGTTCAACTTCGCGCCGCAGTCCGTGTTCAACACCGTTGCTATACAGGGTTCCAGGGTCAACCCTGACTATATACTGATTTCTAGTCATGGCCGGGGTGGGGTTAGCGGAGCGCACCAGTTCTAATGTTATACCTTCCTCTACAGCACACGAAGCTGCTGGTGTGGAGGATGTACCCCCGAATTGCTAAGGGAGTACAAATTTAATTGAGGAGGGAGCTAGCGTGGTGGTTGTGTCGTAAGACGTAGAGGGCTGGGGCTTTTTTACTGGGGGTAGGGTTGAGCCCGTACAAAAGGGAATCGATTGGGAAGGAAGTTATAGAGCGCAAATGAATCTTATATTCGAAACAATCAATTTACGTGATTTTTTTCGGAAGAAGATAAATAGTGATCAGAGACAGTTGATATTTGGTGTGGAAGTGGGTTAGGCTAAGAGAAGACGGGCGGTATATAGGTTGATATAATTGTGCTTTATCTATGGGAATGGTAAAAGATTTTAGTAAAATTTACTAATAAAAAATTAAAAGACTGATGTGTTTATAGACGCTCGCCTTGCATAGCGTGATGCTGACAACAAAGGAAGTGGGGGGATCGAAGAATTCATGCGATGAGCATATTTTCATATACATATCGTATTCAATGAGTTAATTTGAGATTACAGGGGGTTACTGCGGATTACATGGGGTTACTCTGCGTATGAAGGATTGCACACTGTGATGTCAGACCTAAGGAATTTTGGGTTCATCATTACAACGCAATTCGTCAGAGACGAACTCTGTGGCTGTTTATTGGATGCTAATTCCGTAAGCCGAATTGTACTAATTTATAAAACATTATTTCTAGCATTTAATAAATTGATGAAAATACAGTGTCTTGTTCTTAACTAGAAGAAAAAAATAGCTTACATCAGTTTCCCGGCAATCGTTGGACCGGATGTGAGCCAATACTTCGACCTCCATATTCAGGTCACTGGGTTGACTGCGCTGTGAAACCTCCAAATCGCCGCCGACTATTTGCTTTTCTTCAAAACTGCCACGAAAAGTAGCTATAACACGATCGAGTTCCGCATTGGACCTATAAGGAGAAAGGATACGGTTGTAGACAGAAAATTATTTTGACAGCTCATACATGTTTCTAATAATGATCAAATTCGATGACTAAACACCGTCACAGGGTATCGAGCACCTAGCAGATATTAAACGATTCATCCACACTGAATCATTTTTATTAAAATCCATTTGTTCCATATATATATATTAGGGTGTCTCTTATTGGGTAGTCAAAAATTGAAATGTTGAATTATTTTATCTGCGCCCCCTAAAATAGTTCCATTTACCATAGAAACTAAACCTTGAAAGTTTGACACAAATTGGCTCATATTTAGGGGTCGCCCCCGGCTAATAAAAATGGTGACCATGGCATAATAGCTCCTGACATATGATTATGCTCATTATACACACAATTCCTTCCTTCTTTTTTTAGTTTGATTCGTTTTTATAAGTATAGGCCTTCTTATTTATCATTGATCCTTTTCTAACCTATCCTTGATGTTGTTATAATCCATCCTTTGGTCCTCAATCCTTCTTTATCCCAATCCTTTTTCTCCTATCCAAAATTCTTCCTGGCTCTTTTTTTATATACAATCAGCAATGAAGCATTGCTACAAAAAAAACCATTAGTTTATTATATAGAGATAAATTCAAAATGCCAGTGCTATTTACATACTTTAATTACTTTAATTAGCATTATTTTCTTATACAACATTTATTTAATATACAATGATTATACAATATGGTGTATTTTAAGGTGCGACCTCATTGATGGTTATTTTTTGAGAAGAACAGTTTTTGATGGAACTGGGTGACTCTGGCGGTGTTTTGCAACAATTTGGAGCAGGAATGGAGCTGCTCTTCCCCCACTGTCAATTTCTTATTCAGCTCTTGAACTAAAGCTACTGCACGTTCTGCCCGGTCATTTACAACAGATAGAGCTGCAACAATAGCTCTGGCCCTTAAATATTCACAGTTGGATGTCCAAGTGCTGGGTGCCTTGTTCAGAAATCCTTCTGGCAAATTCAGCTTAGTAAAGAATTCTCTAGTATTTCTTGTAACAAGTTGGTGTAGTCCTTCACCAGAGCAGAAGGTCGATTCAGGAATCCGAGGAAGCTTGGGTGGTCTATCAGTGGACTCATCTTCTAATGCCTTTACCATGCATTTCTTTACATCTGTAGTAATTCGCTCATCAAAGAAAGCAAGACCAACTGCTTCTTCAGACAGGTACCATAAGTGGTTAGAGAGCTTTTTTTTAGTTGCATCAGAAATCTTTTTGTTAGGATAATTAATCAATGACCTCATAAGGAGCCAGTCATTAAATGGGGTTTCAATAGGGAGTGAGGATGTTGTCCAAGCCTTCATATAGATGAGAACAGAAAAAAGGGAAAGATCTCGAATTCCTCGTTCTTCAGTCTTAGTCATCTTGAACTGGTTTCGAAAAAGCCACATCTTGATAGAATAGAGCGCTTTGGACATCCAGCGAGCTCGATGCATGGCACCTGGTGCACGAAACTTGATGCCTTTATTGGGGACACCTCCAAGAAAGATGATGGACAGATCCAAAAGTTCTTGATAGTCATCCCGCAGCATAGGTGCCTGGGATCTAGCAAACTGAATTAGTTCAGTTTTAGACTGGATAATTGCTTCTTTAGTAATCGTGTCTGTCTCACCTGTTTGGAACTGGCTTTGATCAACAGAAGTCCAATTGTCACGAAAACGCTTAAAGATCAATATCTCTGGACCAGTTGATGTAGATCCCAATGTTGCTTCAAATGCAGCTCCCAACAATAAATCTAAAACATGGTGTCTACAAGGCAAGTACAAAACATCATGTCCCAATTTTGCTTCGATGAGAGCACAGGCTCCACTATATTGACCCGTGTTTGAAGCTGTTGTATCGAAACAAATTGCTTTTACTCTCTCTGTAATTCCCCATTCATTCAGGCAGTTAAAGACGGCTTCAGCTTGTGCTTCTCCAGTTGAGTTTGGGATTTTGGGGATACCAAGCAGCTGTTCAACACCAGGTCCTGACACAAGTACTGGGAGACGATCAGTGTGCTTGTGCGAGGTGAAGTCCTCCATCATCTTGCCATCCCAGTGGACTGTCATAGAACATTCTCCATGGAAATGCTCCTTAAGTTCATTAGCATGACGAGCTCGGTTCTTATTTCGAAGGCGATGGATAGAATGTTGGTTTATGTTGTAATCTGAAGCGTCCAAACCAAGGCTTTTAGCTGCCTCTGCGAGGATAAATGTTGCCTTTCTAGAGGAAGTTTGTGTACGATCCAGGGCAGCAGACATCTGAATAGTCATGATGTTTTTCATGCCTCGTTTTTTCTTAGATTTTGGTAAAGCACAATCAGTATAAATAATTGTGAAAAATATAAATAACATAGTTTATTATCTGATAATAGCAAAAAAGAAGTATAGTGATACACAGTTACACACCTTTTACTTATGACAGCAGAACACTGAATGATGACAAATAAACAATTGCAACATAATCTGGAGCATTCTTGATGAAACATGTTTAAACAGGTTGATCTTGTCTTATCAAGCAATATTTTCAGCTACAAACTTGACAATTATCTCTAATATATTCATTTAATTGAATTCATCATAAATATGATGATTAATTAATTAAAAACATATGTTTAGTATACTTGACAACTGCTAGTAATTTAAAATATTAATTGCATAAATAATAGCTATATTTTATGAACTTTAATAAGCGGGGGCGACCTCTAAACATTGTTCAATCCAAAATAAATTTTATATGTGATGCTTTTTCCACCAATGGAACTGTTTGAGGGGGCGCAACCTAAAAAAATCAACACTTCGAAAATAAGAGACACCCTAATATATATATATAAAGTGAGAATACATCCTATTTTAATGAAAAATTTCACAAACTAATTTTAAATAAATGTTAACACGCAATTATTTGATAAACAAAATTTACTGAATACATAATAGAATACATTAATTACAGAAAACCTAGCACAGTAACCTTTAGTAAACAGGCATTTATATGTCATGACGCCGCGATGTATATATGGGAAGAGAGAGTTACAAGGAGTTACAATAAGATAAAATGTCGATTACGGCGCCTGGATCAAATAATAAACAGCAAGCAGCTGGCCTAACCGGGTTGTTAACATATACTTCCAAAAACATATATGTGTGTGTGTGTGTGTGTGTGTGTAAAAATGAACACTGAGCAATTCCTATGTTCATATATTTTTATATTCATTTGTGTAAGTCTTAGATTCACTCGTATAATTCTTATATTCATTTATGTAATTCTTATATCCATTTATATAATTCGTATATTTATATAATCCTGTATATTCTTATATATTTATATTCATATAATCCTTATTTTTACCTAATCCGTATATTTATATAATCTTTATATTCAAATATTCATTTTTACATAAGAACCAAATTCGTATGAAGATGACGAAGTTCGGATATATTTTTTTATTTGCTTTCTATTTTTGCAGTCACAACCATGCGACCTACCATTTCTATGGTTGAGCCGTATGCATGTTTGTGTCAGTGGAGGTTCGTTGTGAGAAGTGAATGTCCCTTAATTTCATTACCTTAAAGTACAAACAAGACAATCGACGGTTTAGATCGTTTAACATTTCCACCACAATATTACCCATACCTCCATTTTTTATTTATTATAGAATTTATGATAATTAATTACTGTTGTCTTGCATCTAGCCCTCATCCCTAAATTTTATTAGATTATGCATACACATTGCATGTGGCATCATTGGAACCCTTGGTTGTACTTCTTTATTCATTTACTTAATCCTTCCTCAAATGTACCCAATTCCTTAATATTTACTGTATACTCGTGTAAGTATATATATTTAATTAATAGTTTCACTCACTCTTTGTACAATGGCTATAAACCTTTCATAACTGTATCTCTCTAATTCGTTTCCTCTAAATTCTCCCAATAATGACTTGTACTGTACGTACGAATTAAATAACTTTGGCGTATTAATTATGAATTGACGTATGGCATAATTTGAATAACTATGACGTCATAAAGTAGCTTAATTCCCTTCACATTTTCCATACCTTGAATACTGATCATATCTTTAGTATTCAATGTATGATAAATTCTTTAACATATTATTATTCGACCATATTCATCCATACGTCCATATCTTATCTTGACCGTTATCTTTTATTAAATGTATTAATTACACTAGGCAACAAATTTCAACTTTTTTTTTGTTACAGACACGTGAACTACTGATTCCTACTAAAGCGCTGATGCTGATTTCAGATCTGATATCAAAATTTCTCTATCACGTCCAGATTTTGTGTAACTGAAAACCCCTATTTTTCATTTTTTTTCTCACCCGCTTCTATTACGAAAGCCGTCTAAGCTACTTTTCCGTGCCACGTTTTATGTTAAGCATACTTAAATAATTAGTGAACAGGGATGTCTTTCCTCCTTTATTCTGGCTTAAGACAGACAGCGGAATTCCGCTGGCGGAGTTACCACCCCTGCGCCCAACCATCCACCCAAAGCGCGTTAGTATTTTGTTGTTACTACTGAAAGGCAAATTCCTGTTCTTAAGTGAAACTTTGGTGTGTCCTCTTCCTTTGTCGCTTGTAGGATGACGAGCTCTCCTTCTGCAGGAACCAACAATAATCTCCCATCATATTTGGGTTGAAATTACCTTGGTATCTGTTTTCCATAACTGAGATCTGTTGGTGGAAGCGCTCACCATGCTCGTCACTTACAGCCCCAAGGTTGGCCGGGAAGCAGTCAAGATGAGAATGTAAAAAATGAATTTTCAAAGACATTCTGCATCCCATTATTTCATAAGATTTAAGCATGTTTTCTACGAGTTTACGGTGGTTTTCAGCTTTGTGGTTTCCAAGAAAATTTTTGACAACTTCAACGAAAGATGTCCATGCTCCTAGTTCATTCTCATTTAGGTTAGATGGAAACGATGAGTCGTGGATGACACTGCGGATCTGTGGTCCAGTGAAAACTGCAGCTTCTAGCTTAGCATCTGTCAATATTCCTTTGAATTTATCCTTTAAATATTGGAAACCACTACCTTGATGATCCATACCCTTCACGAAATTTTTCATAAGGCCAAGTTTAATGTGAAGTGGTGGAAGATGTACTTTCTGAGGGTCAATAAGTGCTGGGTGTTTCACATTGTATTTACCAACAACATGTTCAGTTCTAGATGGCCAATCATGTTTTTTGTAGTGGTTCTTGTCATCTCTGCTGTTCCATAGACACAAAAAGCACATATGCTTTGTGTAGCCCAACTGTAACCCAAGAAGTAATGATACAACTTTAAGGTCGCCACAAATATTCCATGTGTGGTCCTTATATTTGATGAGTCTTAGCAGCAGTTTCATCGATTCATAAGTCTCATTAAGGCCAGTGGCATGTGCTACAGGTATTGAAGGTTTTTCATTGCCGTGCAGTAATACAGCTTTAAGGCTAGCTTTACTAGAGTCAATGAACAGTCTCCATTCTTTTGGATCATAGCGACAGCCAATCCCTTGCATCAGACCACTGATATCGTGGCAGAAACAAACGTTTTCTTCCTGTAAGTAAAATGATGAAAACTGCAAATGGCGATGGCGGAAATGGGAAACTTTGGTGTTTGGTTGGAGAAGATTAAATTCTTGAAGTCTTGAACCAAGCAACTCTGCCTTTTCTTTTGGTAATTCCAAATCGCGCACTAAGTCATTTAACTCCGCTTGACTTAACAAATATGGGGAAATATTTGCATCTGGAACATATATGCCATCTTTCCCTGTTTCTATATCACTAGCAGAATCTTCAGATGAACTGCTGTCTGTTATCGTTGCTGGTGGAACTGGTGGTGGATTTGTTTCATCATGTGGTACTGGTTTCATTGCTGATTCGCAGTTTGGGTACGTGATCTTTGATTTGTTTTTCTTTGTGAAACCAGCAATCTTTGTCAAACAAAAATAACAATCATTGAAGTGATTTTCGGCTCACGCCAAACCATGGGGACTGAGAACGGCATAGCTTTTCTTTACCATTCATCCAAGCTATTAACATTGCATTGCACTGTGCACAGCAAATATGTGGTGCCCAGTCCCTCTGTTGGTCTCCTAACTTAGTCAAAATAACACTTGTAGGCAAGTTTAATCTTTGTTGTTATGTTTCTACGTTGTGGCTTAGGTGTATATTGTCCACAGACAAAGCAGAAGTTGTCTTGGTGATTTACACAAGCACGTCTATTTGATGCCATTTTGAATTACCATACAATATCTGAAAAAAACGTAGAAAGTAATTATTACGATGTGCAAAATAAAAAGAAATACACACCGTAGTACAAAACAAATGCTATAAAAACACACAAGTCACCACAACCTGTCATTGCTCATCAGCAGAGAGCTTCAACAACCGTTCTGCTTGACTGTCACGTAGCGACTGACCGTTGGGCCGTTGTCCGTTACTATGCTCTTGACTCAGTGTTGCCAACTCGGGATAAATTTTATTTATCAAAATTGTTCGAATTTGTATATAGTTGGCAAAAAAAATTGCTTTAACCTTGAAAAGCAAGTTTCATATTACTGGCATTAAGCCGATTAAAACCAAAATCTGGACGTGGTAGAAAATTTTACTAAGTGATTTGCATTTTACACAAAATCTAGACGTGATAGAAAAAATCTAATTATAGATTTGAAATCAGCATACCGAAATTAGCTAGGAGCACCTATTTGGTCTTCTGTAACAAAATCTTTGTTGCCTAGTGTTATTCATGCATCGGACCTACCTATTGTCTCTTTGTCAGTCCATGTTTACTCGTGTCAGTCTCTATTACGTACACAACCTATTGTGTAACTACCGATATGTGTATAATACTTATGCACTCGTACATGTCCGTTGATAGACATGATTACGTACATGATCATGATAACGTACATGTAAATACGGTCACATTTATTCTTCTTATTTCTTTTCTTTTAAATTACTTAATTTCTCGCAACAGACTCGTAAATGCTTATGCAATGTTCGGATTCCGCTGACAACGGCAAAAGCGAGAGCTTCTGAGGTGAATACCCTTTCTCTTGCTTGCTTCTAATCCGAAAACATTATGTATGATATATATTATATATATATATACCGTATGTGCTTATGTACTTTGTTATACTTCTAACATCTTAATTGTCTATAAATATGAAACACTGTAAAAAACTATAGTTAACTGTTTAATTGTAATTCACTGTAATAATTTAATATGATGTAATTATGTACTTTAATGAAACTAATTAACGATAATAAGCGAATGTGAATTAATTGGCATTTATAATCATAGTTATAATAAACCAAAATTACAATGTACTCAGTGATGTACTTGGAATTGTACTCAATGTACTACTCCGACATTACGTCGCCATTTAGGAATATATACGCGACGATATTATTATTATTTTTTGTTGTTTATTTTTTCGTTTTATTTTGGAATCTTTCAAAATTCTGCTATGAGTTTAAATTATACTTAACGTCCAAGAACTGTTTAGATCTCCAGTTAAAGGGGAGAACTTAACCTTCAACTGCACTCCCCCAAAATTTAGACTTATTTAATGCTTGTATTGTGCATTCAAGCACTCCTGTCTTAGCAGCCCTTCAGCGAGGAGGTCGGAGTCCTCCTCGAGGAGGCCGAGGGCCTCCTCACTTTTAAATTCCGGCCTGAGCCATGTTCGAAAGAGGTCGAACCTCTCCCCCTGTAAAAGTCTGATCTAATTTAGAGGCTGAGCATTACCTGTACATTTTAGCAGTAAATTACAGTAAGAAGTCCTTTTTCTTCTCCTTCGAGCTTTGCTCTCTTCAGGGAACTTAGTCATTAAAATAGAGAAAAATAATTTCCCGATACGTTACAAGAAGAATCGGGGAACCTTCAGAGAGCTCTACAGAATCCTCCGATCCACTATAAGAAGAACTCGGAGAGTAGTATAGAAGAAACTACTGCGAGTAACAAATCAATTGCTGCCACCTAACCAGAAACCCCGTCGACTTCGAACCAACCAAGGCCATAGACGGAGGGGTTAACATACATATAGGAAGATAGTGTTATAAAGAGTTACAATAAGTGAAAATGCAGGATAGGGTACCCGCATCAAGTAATAAACACAAAGCAACTAGCTTAACTGAGCTCAAAAGGAAGATTAGCTGGATGTGCTACGCAGCATCTGTCAGCACCGGGGCATGAACCCGGGACCGCAGCAATTCCCTACCTTTAAAGTTTAAGTAATTCTAAAAACCAACGTGTAGAACTTACTATAAGTTTTTAAGTTAACACGTACAGGGAAACAAACGCGTAATAAAATTTCACTTTCAAAGGATACCTTCATTGCATAATAAAATTCACTGCCTAAATAATATTCTCAGGAAGGAAGATTAGCTGGGCTACTAAGCCCCGTCGCAGAGTCTCGAACCCCTGGGCAGATATCCTTTCACTTCGTTTATTATGTTTTTTATAAATTAACTAACACTTGCAAGGGTTAAGCACTGAGTGATACGATGTATATATATATATATATATATATATATATATATCCCGAGAATGAATCACAAACTAAATTATTACGTAATTACTCACATTTCAAATGAGGATGTTTCCGCTGGTTCTTTCTCGCCGTCACAAATTTCTGCAATAGATTGCGTTGAAAGTAGGGCGTTCTGGTCGGCCGCTGCGAAAAGATGGAGCGTAGCCCATGCGGAGAGGTCCCTGTCTTCAAACAATTGCGGGGAGCAGTAAAACTCGTGTGTCTGACTGGAAGTGTCCATGATGAATGTCTGGTTAGACGTTGATAAAATCAGTGTTGTTGATGCAGCTGAAAATATTCCCATTTATATACGCGACTCAGATTGGCCCCACCACCAATATTCAATTCGCGAGTTTCCTGTGTGAGCGCGAGACTTTCCGCCAACCAGAGATCCTGGATTCGTTCTCATGATCCACCCATTGGGTTGTAATTGGACGAGCCGCTAATTCTGGGGGCGTGTCTTTACCAAATATGACTTATTCATTCCACACATAGAATCTATTTTGTTTTAAAATTATATTAACGTTTTTATGTTATAGTTTAAGAATATAATTGTGTCTTAAAGATAAATTTGTATTGAAACAAGATAATTGGATAAAAGAGGAAAAATTAAATAGTTATCCCGAAATAGAATATATTTTGTTTTAAAAATCATAGTAATGCTTTTAGTTATAGTTTAAGGATAAATTTGTATATTAAAGATAAATTTGCATTGAAACAAAATAATTAATTGGGTCGTATTTAGAGACCTTGTCGGTTTATCAGGAGCTGGTAATAAAAGCCGTGAGGAAGGTGGGTTTGGTGAGGTGATGGTAAGCTAGCTATACTTAGACGATTGGTGGTTGTGGTGGTTGTGTATTCTTTTTGTGTGGTGGTTATTCGGCATGCTCGTATATATATTGCTATTGGGGCTTTACATGCATCTGTTATATATATATATATATATTATATATATATATATATATATATATATATATATATACAGTACTGGCCAAATTATTAGGAATTTTTTAAAAATTTAATTTTTTGGTATAAAATGTTAAATTAAACCAATTTTAAACGTTGAAAAGTTATTTATTTCTACACAAGAATACATGGTCATTATTTAGCAATAGTTTAGTACTTAGTTTGACCCCCCTTAGCTGCCTTAAGGGCTGCGACACGCTTCGGCATGCCATGAATCAATTTTTTGCATAATTCCTTAATACGTGTAGAGTGAAACCAGACTTGAATAAGTCGCTCTATGAGTTGGTGTTTTGTTGTTATCGGCGTTTCATGGATTACGTCCTTTAAAATACACCATAAACTTTCGATTGGGTTCATGTCTGGAGAATTTCCAGCCCATGGGAGCAACCGAACACTATTTTCATGACACCATTTTTAACCGACTTTGCCGTGTGGCATGGAGCTGAGTCTTGTTGAAAAATCCAACGTCTATTACCATACCATTCCCTTATTTGAGGCAGTAGACGTCTTCTTAGTACTTCTATATACTTGACTTGGTTCATATTCCCCTCAACAATGCTCAAACGACTAGTTCCATGCACAGAAATTGCTCCCCAAACCATGATCTTTTGTGGAAATTTCACCGTTTTCATCAGACACTCAGGCAAAAATTCTTCTCCAGGCCTCCTTCTTACACTTTGAACACGATCGTCAAGCACGGCAATCGTTGACTCATCGGAGAACACCACCTGCAATCAAAGAAAGCCCTGTGAAAGAGTCAGTGCATAGCGTATGAAGTACAGCTAAAACGAAGTACAGTATGACTTGCTGCTTTACAGATATTTTTACTGCAGTTTTATCACGTACTGTAAATACACTTCTATGCATACTGTATTTACTGTATTAACATTCTATTTAATGTTAAATATTATTCTTACCTGTTTCCCAATCCTCACTAGTCCAGTTAATGTGTTCCTTTGCCCATGCAAAACGTGCCTTCTTCATAGCCTCAGTGAGCCTGGGCTTCTTCCTTGGGCGGTAGGCTTTGAAGCCGGCAGTTAGAAGCCTCCTGTTGACTGTTCTACGACTAATATTGATGCCATCAGCCGCTAGACTACTGGAAATGTTTTTGCAAGTAGCTCTTCTATTTCTAAGAGACAAAATTGCAATCTGTCTATCAGTTCTTGGAGTCGTTACCCTTTTTCTGCCGCATCTTCCAACCCTTTTGGGGCCTACATTTTCTCCAAATACCATTTTTTCTTAATACGAAGTACTGACTGTGGTGAAACATGGAGTTTGGCAGCTATTTCCTTTTGTTTAAATGTAGAAGTTAATAAAACCTGTATTTGCCCAATTTTCCGTGACCTCAAGTCATTCTTTCGCCCCATTTTCAAATTCACTTAAAAACTGTAACAAATAATTGCCGAAATTGGGTAAATACACTATTTAAATTAAACGGTAGTTACAATGACACGTAAAAGAAAGAGAAACACACCCGCATCGCACGACAACTGACGAACAAACACGCTTCGTTCGACTAAAGAATTATGCAAAAAATTGATTCATGGCATGCCGAAGCGTGTCGCAGCCATTATGGCAGCTAAGGTGGGTCAAACTAAGTACTAAACTATTGCTAAATAATGACCATGTATTCTTGTGTAGAAATAAATAACTTTTCAACGTTTAAAATTGGTTTAATTTAACATTTTATACCAAAAAATGAAATTTTAAAAAAATTCCTAATAATTTGGCCAGTACTGTATATATATATAATGTGTGTGTGTGTGTGAGAGTAGGGGATCTATGGGCGTATATATAGTCGGGGAGTGTATGTGCGTTTATGTGCGCCAACTGGCAGATTTCGAGTTCTAAGCCAAATGATGCTATCCAGAGCTCCCATTATGCATCTGGATCTTCCAGATGTAGGATGCTCTGTCTTCCGCTCTCTCTCTCGCTCTCTTAGGTTAGGTATACCCCTTTGGGAGATGAGGCCGTCCCAGCTTCTCCCCCAAAGAAGTTAGGTGGATACCCCCAACTTGCTTGGGGGATTCCCCCCTTTTTATGGCACCCAGGGGGTTCGCACCTTGCCACAAGGGGGTGGGGCGGTTGGCACCTTGCAACATTTGATTAACATTGCAACTGCTCTGCACTCTCTTCTTCTGCGGGCATGCTCCTCAGCTTCACTGGATGAAGAATGTATAGATTCTGATGGAACTGATACAGGTACTGTACGAAAATGAAAGTGAAAATTTTCTATAAATATATATAAAAATGTGTATGTAGCTATACAGTATGTATAATGTAATGTAATAATATATAAAATATACATAGTATAATGTAATATTAGGGTGTGGCAATTTTAGGGAGCAAAGTGAAATCTTTAGATTTTCAAAGACTACTAGTGACCAAATGATGCATTTTTATGTGATAAATCGAAATATGGCTTTAAAATCCAGATTTGACCACTCCTAGCTACTTATATTTGAAGTTGAAATTTTAAAAAAATCGGCAATTTTTGCAAGTATTTTTTTTATTGTATATAACTACATTTTACGTACATTACATACAATTAAAGACATTTTGATTGTATTTCAATATTAAAACAGAAATATAGATAGGTTTCTTGAACTTTGCCAAGGATGCCATGTCTGCCTTGCTCTTGTTCCTGGACATGAGCTCCCTACTCGCCACCTGGCCATTGATGTACGCCTCCCTCCTCTCTTGTGAGTAAATATGTTGTGCTGCTTCAGTTGTCATCCTTACACACCTCTTTACTGACTGTGTGTGTGAGGGCCATGCAGGAACTTCCATTGGTCTATCCAGAAACTCCTTGATTGCAGCAGTGGTGAGGGAGGAGGTCAGAGGAGGTTCAGTCACGCCAGAGTTCCAGTCACTAAGCTCCGAGAGTTTGGTGGCATCTGGGTTGATGTCAGGAGTCTTCCTGGGTCTGACACTGCAGTCTCCTACCTGTGTGTCTTCATCTCCTTCACCTCTTTCTTTCCAGTATCCTTTTCACTGCCTCCTCCTCTCCTCCTCCACCTCACTGCACAGCATGGCCTGGAGCACAGCCTCAGAGTGTGCATACCAGGCTGATCTCTTCACTGTAGGCATCACTATTCGTATCACCTCCTCCTTCTGACTTCTGAGCAGCTCCAGCTGGTACAGTACATGCCTGGGACACTCCACCCAACTGTAATTTAACTTGATGTTGAACCAGTTTGGCATGTAGACTCCCACTATGAATTCCACAATTATCCTCAGATTCTTCAGGTTCCTACCCTTCAGCCCATGTTTGGAAATCCACAATCTGCTGAACCTTAGCGCCGTGGTGACCCACCTACTATGACAGACTGGCCCAATCTCCGAGAGAGCTAGACTCTGAGGTACCTCTCCCCATCTGATGGCAGTGATGATTCTGTAGCCATATGATTTGTCTGTGCTGAGGTCCTTGACTACCTCCTGACTGAGATGGGGTAGAGGAGGACCAACAGTGATCCTCGTGAAGTTTGGGTTGATCTCCAGCTCAGTGGCAGTATTTAACATCTTCCCTAGGGGCCCAGACCACTTGTTGTTGCTCAATGTCTTGCCATCCAGTGCAGTCACCAGGTGTCTGAGATTCAGCTCCCCAGTGTGCAAGTCACAGACAATCCACACCAACTTCCTGCTAAGCTTGGCCTCCACATAATGCATTACTCCTCCCTCCAGGCCAGTATTCACATTAGTACTGTCACCTCCTATGGCCAAAAGGGTCTGGTCTGCTCCTCTCTCTCTTAGCCAGTTCATCGGATGATCAGCAATGACTTCAGCATGACTTCTCTCCTCTGCAGCTTCCTCTGGTACAAAATGCCACAAATATTTCCCACCTGGTTCATTGCACACTGTGTAGTGTTCTTCCTTAATGAGGCCAGGAAACTGCCTGTCACTGCCCTCAGCTTTCATCATCACTTTGGTGTCATCTCTTTTCCCATCAAAGAAGATGCAGGTGATGCCATTTTCCCTAATCTCTTCATCAAACTTCTTGACCAGCTCCTTAGTCAGTTTCTCCTGAGCCCTCCTCACCTTGTTGTGGTCAATCACCAGTGCTGTGTCAAACTCTGTGATAAGACCAGCATTAATCCAGGCAGCAGTGGCAATCTCTGCAGTCTCTCTCAGCCCAGTGTGATGTCTCAAGCTAGCCAGAGCTATGTTGGTGATATCTTCAGTGTTGTATTTCTTCTTCTTAGCCACAGGCAAGGAAGAAGTTGTCGCAGTCTCTGGTATGAAGTCTTCGTCCTCCTCTCTCCTCCCTGCCTCCTCCAGTATATCACCAGTCTCCTCCAACTCCATCTCCAGCAGTGACTCCTCCCTCAACTCCTCTTCTTTCTTGGTTGACTCCTCTGCCTTCCTCCTCCTCCTCTTCTCCTTGGCCTCCCTCCTCTTCTCCTTGGCCTCCCTCCTCTTCTCCTTGGCCTCCCTCCTCTTCTCCTTGGCCTCCCTCCTCTTCTCCTTGGCCTCCCTCCTCTTCTCCTTGGCCTCCCTCCTCTTCTCCTTGGCCTCCCTCCTCTTCTCCTTGGCCTCCCTCCTCTTCTCCTTGGCCTCCCTCCTCTTCTCCTTGGCCTCCCTCCTCTTCTCCTTGGCCTCCCTCCTCTTCTCCTTGGCCTTCCTCCTCTTCTCCTTGGCCTTCCTCCTCTTCTCCTTGGCCTTCCTCCTCTTCTCCTTGGCCTTCCTCCTCTTCTCCTTGGCCTTCCTCCTCTTCTCCTTGGCCTTCCTCCTCTTCTCCTTGGCCTTCCTCCTCTTCTCCTGGTCTCAGGGTGATCAGCTAGACCCATCTTGTGTGCCCCCACATTTCCCACCTTTTCTCTCTGACCTTTAATGAAGGCAAGCTCCTGCACTGGTATCTTCTGCTAGCTCCTGCAGCTGCAGTCAATGTGAACCTCACTGTTGCAGACAGGGTTGCACCCAAGCTCACTGCAGCTCCTGATCACACAGTGACAGGTCAGGATGTCCACCAATTTGTTCAGTTTCATCATGAACCTATCTTTGACCTCTAGCTTCACATTGCCAATGGACACCTTCACTGCCTCATCCCACAGTGCCTTGACTTTAGCCTTGATCCTGACCTCAGTGTTGATTACAGGTCCTGTGAATAGAGCGTTGACCTTTCTCCACTGAGCCAGTAGCCCTGGAACAATGCCGTTGTTAATCATGTCATTAACTGGGTAATTCCTCCTGTCTTCCTCACTCATCTCTCTTCTCAACAAACCATACCTCAGCAGATCTCTGGCTGTGGGCAGCTCAGCAGGGGGAAGTTCCCTCCCAGTCCCCACCAAATGACTTGGGTGACAACTTGATTTGCTTCGGGTGCTGATTTCTTTCTGACTCACCCTGTGGACCTGTGAACAAAAGAAATGTCACTGAAATTTGGATAGGCCTACTGATTATGATTACATAAAATTAAGTTAATTGAAATTCTTAATATCTTCCTATAAGCTCAGATAAAAGGTTGTTGTTATAGGTACAATACTTAATTATTCAAAGTAATGACAATTTCATATATCTATCCAGAGCTGGGCACTTGCGGTTTTTTTGCGGTACTGCGGTACTGCGGTACTACCGTGTTGGTCGGTACCGCGGAAAGTACCGCGGGAAATTTGAATGCGGTAGCGGTACTGCTGTACTTTCAGCGATCCTTTGCGGTACTGCGTTATGCGGTACCGGTTTGGTAGTGCGGTAGTAGTACCGCAGTACCGCAAAAAAACGGGCAAAAAAACGCAAGTGCCCAGCTCTGTATAATCTATCATATCAAAATATACAGAAAGTTTGGGTCACACATAACATTTCGAATAATTTGAAATACACAATATTTACATTACGAAGTAATCAAAATTGTCAAAAAGGAGGGAAAACACATGCATTCACAATCAAAACTCCAGCATTTGTGACTATGTGAAACTTAGAAACAATACCGCATAACCAAGTACCGCATAACCAAGTACCGCATAACCAAGTACCGCATAACCAAGTACCGCATAACCAAGTACCGCATAACCAAGTACCGCATAACCAAGTACCGCATAGATATACGATGCTACAGTCATATTTAGGTTGTATTTCAAACCTTTATGATCAAATATAAGTAGGTAAATGGCTTTTTTTAAACAACACAAGATATTTCTAAGTTTGCTAGATAATATGACATAATTTGAACATTAGTAGGTTTTGAATTGTTGACTTCACTAAAATTAACACACCCTAATGTAATATGGTATATGCATCTGTAAAAATTATAAATAAAAATGAATATTTTCTGAATTTTCGACAATAGATTTGTTCACGGCATTGGAATTTTGGCTTTTCTTTGCACTACAAACAAACATATATATATACTATATATATACAGGGTGGGCGGAAAGTAGCTCCCTATTTTGGATTGGTAAAAAAATACGTATATTATCCATTTATTTCAGAAGAAATAATATGAAAAGGTAGGCATACATGGTAGGTTTTCTCTAAAATTCAATGTGGGCTCCAACTCTTTCCACCAGCTTCTGGAGCCGCCCAGGAATGGCGTCCACTGACTTTAGCAGGAACTCCGGCGGGATGGAGGACATGACTTCCCGAATTCGGTCCTCCAGTTCTTCCAATGTCCTCGGTTTGGTGCGGTAGACTTCTTCCTTTACCCACCCCCAAAGAAAGAAGTCGCACGGTGTCAAGTCGGGGCTCCTGGCTGGCCATTGATGTGGACCACGACGACCCATCCAACGCCCAGGGAAGTGGGCATCCAGCCACTCACGGACAACAAGAGCGAAGTGCGGAGGGGCGCCATCTTGCATAAATATCAGATCGTCGATGTTCTCCCATGTGCTGACAACCGGGCCAGACCTCGTTTCGCAACATAGCAAGGTACCGCTCAGCATTCATGGTGTTGCGCAGAAGGAACGGGCCCACAACCTGATCTGAGGTCATACCACACCACACCGTTACACTGAACCGATTCTGCCGTTTTTCAGCGGTGCTTCGGCTGAATTGTGGGCCTACGGCGTATTTTATTTTGAACATCAGTAGCCCTTTATCTGGATATCATTCCTATTCCTCTCACCTTGGGCCTCGGTAATTGGGGTGCCTGCGGCCTTCCAGTTACTGGCACGCCAATTATTCATTCAATAAAACTACAGAAAAGAACGCAGCCATGAAAATCTAAAGCTTCACAAATCTTAATACAATGAGCTCGGATTTGAAGCCTAAGATTTTCATGACTGCGTTCATTTCTATAGTTTTATTGACCAAATAACTGAACCGACAGTAATTGGGGGCCCTGCGGCCCGCCAAATCATAGTTTTCATTGTTTCGAGTGCATCAATAATATTGTTATAGTGTTCCATTAGTTGTGATAAGCATGAGTTTCCTGACCGGAATCGATGTTGGTTATCATTTTTTTTTCTGAGTTTCCCCATTAACCCCACCCCCTCCCCCATTAACCCCACCCCCTCCCCCATTACCCCACCCCTCTCCCCCAATACCCCCTCCCCCACACTTCTCCCCCATTTACCCCACTAATTTTTTTATGTGTTTCCCCATTAACCCCACCCCCTCCCCCATTACCCCACCCCTCTCCCCCAATACCCCCTCCCCCATTACCCCACCCCTCTCCCCCAATACCCCCTCCCCCACACTTCTCCCCCATTTACCCCACTAATTTTTTTCTGAGTTTCCCCATTAACCCCACCCCTCCCCCATTACCCCACCCTCTCCCCAAATACCCCCTCCCCACCCCTCCCCCATTTACCCCCCCAATACCCCCTCCCCCACCCACCCCCATTTACCCCCACCCTCCCCCCAATACCCTCCCCCACCCTCCCCCCAATACCCCTCCCCACCCCTCCCCCATTTACCCCCACCCTTCCCCCATTACCCCCAAGGGGGGAAAGGGGCTGGCACCTTGCAAAGGATTTACTTTAATTTTTTTTTGGTTTCATATATATATCGCATCTATTTTTCTGAGTTTCCCCATTAACCCCACCCCCTCCCCCATTACCCCACCCCTCCCCCATTTTGTGCCAAAATTATGATTAAAAATGAAGAAATGGGAAGAACTGTACCCCTAAAAGGGGGGGGCAGGATTTATGTTCGGGAATTTTTTTTAGCATGAGCACTGCACAATAAAAAGACGCATCGAATGGTGAAAACCGCATTGTCCTACACCAATTGTAGCGACCTGTAGGTGTGCGCAAAAAAACTGTTATATATATATATATATATAAGGCTTCATTTCTGAAATAGTATATTAGATATAGATAATTTTAAGAGATTAAATACGATAGACCTACATAAAAAATATATTTCACCAAATAATATATATATATATATATTGCCCACAGTAAAGTAAATTGTAAAGCAAACAAACGTAAAGTATATAAATTGTAAAGCTTCCTGTTCGTTGTTTGCTTGCTGTTGTTGTTCACCTGCCTGTACATCTGAATGCTGTTGACGTTGTTCCGGAATATCTGAATTTGACGATGTGGATGACGACGGCGAAAAACTTTAATAACGATCCACTCACCTTTTCATCTTCCTGTTGTCTTTTCAAGCGTTTCTCTCTCTTCAATGTACCACTTAAATGATGTCGAAAATAACCGTCCGACATTATGCACTGACAATGTTGCAATTATATGTCTATGATATTTGATTTATGCATAAAATTGTAAAAATTTCTGTAAAAGAAAAATACACATCACTCGAAAGAGAAATAACAACATATAAATATAACAAACATATAAACATAATAAACATAAATTCATTATTTTATATGATAAAAATTAATAAATTTAGGCTCCCTAAACAAACACCTCTACTTCAAGGTCAGATGACAACTACCAGAAAATCTGCTAGTGTTGTTGAAAAAAAAAATTTATTTCGTAGGCCACACTTTTTCGTAGGCCAAGGCTTTCAGCCTTTTAGCCTTCCAGTTAATCCGGCACTGTCTACAAGGCCTATCTTGTGGAAAACAATCAAGCAGGCACCTCAGCTCGTAAAATACCACAGTTTCAAGGAGATATTCAACCGCGCTCGTATGTTCAGACTCCCCTTCAGTATTTTAGATATTTTTTTGATGATGATCTATTACATCATATAGTCTAACAGTTTAATCTATACTCAGTTCAAGTAAATCCTGATAGCCCTCTAAAACTCACAAGGCAGGAACTTGAGCAATTTTTAGGGATAGTTATTTACATGTCAGTCATACATCTACCCAGGTTACGAATGTATTGGAATTCTTCTACGAGAATTCGTCAAATCACTCAAATCACTCAAATCTTTTAATTTTTTCCCATCATTCCCAAGAAAAACATTTCTAGGGAATGATGGGAAAAAATTAGAAGATTTTTACACTTCAATGATAACACCAATATGCCAGAACCTAATGATAGGAGCAAGGATAGGCTTTTCAAAATCAGACCACTAATAGAGTTTCTCCTGCTAAAATTCCAAAACATTCCTAAAGAGCAAATACTTTGTGTAGATGAGCAAATTTTGTCTTTTAAAGGACGTTCATCCTTGAAGCAATATCTACCCAATAAACCGAATAAGTGGGGATATAAGATCTTTGTCCTCTGTGATTGCACTGGACTTGCGTACAATTTTGAAATTTACACTGGAAAGATTGAGCCGTTACATAATTTTCTCGATTTAGGTGCTAGCTCAAACATTGTAATGAAACTGGTAGATATTATCCATAGTAACAAATCCCATTGTCTTTTCTTCGACAACTGGTTTACTACTTTAAAACTTTTCCCAGTATTACTTGACAAAGGGATATTTGCTCTTGGAACTGTAAGATCGAACAGACTCAGAAACTGTAAAATGATCAGTGATGGTGAGTTGAAAAAGCGAGGTCGAGGGTTTTATGAAGAAAAATAGGTAACAATTCACGGAGCTGATATTCGGGCATTGAAGTGGTTAGACAACAAGAGTGTGACTCTTGCAAGCACATTTGTAAGTGGTCATGTCATCAGCAATGTTCGTAGATATGACAGAAAAAAGAAGGAATATGTAGAGGTGTCATGTCCACAGATGGTCACAATGTATAATAAGAATACAGGGGGAGTTGACCTTGATGCCTTCATTTCATATTACCGTATTCAAATAAGGTCGAAGAAGTTTTACCATAGCTTATTCTTCCACTTTATTGATATGGTTATTGTGAATTCTTGATTACTTTACTGTAGAGATTGTAAGTCCCTAGAAGTCCCAAGAAAAAAACAGTCATCTTTTGGAATTCAGATCTCGGGTAGCGGAAGGTTTATGCAAGGAAGGGAAGTCTTATTACACGAAAACGAGGGCGTCCGAGTGCAGTGTAATTGCATGCAAAAAATGTGAGGTGCATATATACCTAAATTTGAATGGTAATTGTTTTCATGAATTCCATGTGCAATAAAAGATAACTTTCAATATATTTGTAGATTTTTTTCATTATTACAGTCTCAGAAAAAAGAAAATATACTAGGTCGGAATTCAATTTTTCTCATTTTGGATGGTTGTGTCAAATTTGGCACACACCCAGAAGTTGCCAATTGGTTGAACTATTTTGTATTTATGCATCACTTTTCGTTTTTATAGGTAAAAAAAAAAGAAAACCTTTGTAATATTTGTTTTTTAAAACCTTTTCTTTCTAATTTCGACGTAAAGAGGCAAGGAAAATTTTTCGTCTGTCTTTTATCTGCTACTTTTCCTTCCTCCCGGAAGTTTGCTTTCATTCAGTCTGTCCTCCAAGAAGGGTGACTGCTCTCAATCCTCCAACTATCGTCCAACCGCTTTGATTTCTTGCCTTTCGAAAGTTTTTGAATCTAGCCTTAATAGGAAGATCCTTAAATGCCTCTCCTCACAATCTTCTTTCAGATCGTTAAGGGACGCTCTACTGGCGATCTTCTTGCAGATCTCTCTAACTCTTGGTCATCCTCCTTTCAAGGTTTCGGTGAAACTTTTGCTATTGCCCTTGACATATCAAAAGCTTTTGATAGAGTCTGGCACAAATCTTTCATTTCGAAACTGCCCTCCTTCGGTTTCTATCCTTCTATTTGTGCCTTCATCTCCGACTTCCTTTCTGGCTGATCTATAGCTACAGTTGTAGACGGCCACTGTTCTTTATCTAAAGCTATTGATAGTGATGTTCCTCAAGGCTCTGCCGTGTCACCCACTCTTTTCCTTTTATTTATCAATGATCTATTAAGTTGCACTTCGTGTCCTATCCATTCCTATGTCGGTAATTCCACTCTTCACTTCACCCGCTTCACAAAGCGTCCCTCACAGAAGTCACTTCATGCTTCGTGTGGGACGGACATAGCGCACCTGACCTCTGATCTTTCTACTATCTCTGATTTGGGCAGAGAAAACCTTGTGGCTTTCAATGCCTCAGAAACCCGGTTCCTTCATCTGCCTACTCGTCACAATCTTCCACACGACTATCCCCTTACTTTCCACAATACACAACTAAATCCTTCCTCTTCTCTTAACATTCTTAGTGTTTCTTTTTCTCGTGATTTTTCCTGGAAAGATCACATATACTCTTTCCAAAACAGCTTCTGAAAAGTTAGGTGTGCTGTAATGGCTCCGCAGTTTTTTTACTCCCACTCATTTGCTGTCCCTGTACAGGGGTCTTTCCCGCCCCTGTATGGAGTACGTTTCTCATGTGTCGGGTGCCTCAACCCACACAGCTTTATTTGACCGGATGGAATCAAAGGCTTTTCGTCTCAGCAATTACCTGCCTCCTATTGACTGTCTTCAATACCTCTCTCTTCGCCGCAATGTTGCCTCACTCTCTCTTTACTATTGGTATTATAACGGACACTGCTCTTCTGAACTCTCTAACTGCATGCTTCCTCCTTTGAGGAGAGCACGTAGTATCCGACTTTCTACACATTCTCATTCCTTTTCTGTGCAACTCTCTAACGCAAGGGTTAATCGGTATTTTCAATCTTTCACCTACTCAACCGGTCAACTGTGGAATAATCTTCCTCAATCCATCTTTCCCCATTTCTATAACCTCCACTCTTTCAAATGCAGAGAGTCAAGTCATCTCGAAAACCTTGGATCTTGATTAGGGCTGCCTTCTTCCTCTAGGTGGGTTGGGCATTTTTGGGGTATTCACGCTTGGAAACTCCTTTCTGCATAAAAAAATATTGCTAAATTGTCAAACAAAATTTTCATGTGAAAATTTTTATTTTCTTAGTTTGATTAACTAAAGAAAACAAAACTAGACACGAAAATGTTGTAGATTTCTGCTTCGCTACTTTAATCCCTATGCTTATAAAATAAGAATGTGGTATTTGGCTCAAAAGGACTCTCGGAACCTCCTAGGTCCTTCGATGTGAAAATACTTGATTGTGCTGCTGTGGTGCACCTCCTGCCAATCACCAACATCACCACGTTTGATGAATATGGCAGTGGTGTCTTTCTTCCCCACATCATGCAGAAGTTGGAGACCTCTGCAAGAGTTGACGTGGTCTGGGACACCTATGTATCCAGCAGCATCAAAGAGTTAACCAGGGAGAAATGCGGCAAAGGCATCAGGAGGAAGGTCCCCGGTGAAATAAGGTTCCAGGGAACTGGACAGATTTCCTGCATAACTCCACCAATAAGCAAGAGCTCTTTCCATTCCTCTCCAGCAAGGTTGCATCCACCGAATGCCCAGAAGACAAGCAGATCTTCATCACATCTCGCAGCACAGTTGTCAGCAGAGGCACCAGCTACTGCATGCCGAAGTGTGACTATGAGAAAGCAGATACAAGAATATTGATTCACTTGCAAGATGCCATGGAGAGTGGTTCTAACATCTGCTTGGTGCACAATGTGGACACTGACGTAATTATCATCCTCATCGGCAAATTCCACGCCATCGTCGCCAAATATCCACTTGCAGACATCTGGTTTGCCTTTGGCACTGGCAAGAACTTCATGTACCTATATATCAATGCCATCTGCCATGCTCTGGGCAAAGACAAGTCCACAACCCTTCCCCTGTTGCACAGTTTCACGGAGTGACACAACCTCAGCATTCTATGGAAAGGGGAAGACGTCAATATGGGAAGCCTGGAATTCCTACCCTGAGGTCACCCAGGCATTCAACTACATGGTAGCAAATCCGCACACCCCACTGACCTGGACTCCCAATACTTCCAACTACTGGAACGCTTCACAGTCGTCATCTCTGACAAGACAAACACTCTGGAATCTGTCAATGAGGCACGAAGGGAGTTGTTCCGCAAAAAGAGCAAAACGATGGAGAACATTCCACCCACTCAGAAGGCTTTGTTGCAACACTCGAGGCGCGCTGCCTACCAAACTGGAATCTGGACATGTGAACTGGCCCAGCAGCAGACTCCTACTCCAGAAGGGTGGGGATGGACATTTGACAGAGCGAGGGCAAGTCCTGGCTTCTTGTGTGGAGCACACTAACGCTGGCCTCCAAAGCATGCAGTGAACTGATGAAGCGTGGGTACAAAAGCGTGAGTGTCTGTGATGCAAGGTGTTCGTGCAAGAAGGCACACTGTAAATGCACAGAGCTTTGCAGCTGCAAATTCTGACATATAACTGAACTCGCTCTATGTTTTGAATTGGAGTGTTTTTATATTCTACATACATTACGATGTTGTTATTTTTTGTTTAGCTGTTTAATATGGTGATATATCAAATTAGTGTGTTTTGTATTCTAAATATACTGAATTACAGTGTTTTATATTCTACAAACACAGGATTGACAATCTTATATCCTATTTCTACTATATAGGAAGACTGGAAAATCCGATGCCTTTTAGGTGTAATTTCATGCCAAAATTAAGGTTAGTATTGCAACGGGCCAAATGGAAGCTCCATCCATGTCAGATTTTTTGGGTCCAATGAAAAGCTGAATAATATGATCTAATAAAGTGTCAGAAAAACGTTGGTGCTTTTGTCCAGAATGTTCCCTTTATTTTATTAAGCTACCTGACTAATACGAGTATATCCATTTCCCTACTTTTCCTGTTATTCTCATATACAGTATTTCAGTTTATGTATTATGATTCCATGGTCACACTTGTCAAACGGCTTGGCAAAGTCTGTGTCATAGTTTTCATTATTTCAAGTGCACCACTAATGTTGCAGTGTTCCATTAGTTGTGATAGGCATGATCTGCCTGATCGGATTCCATGTTGGTTATCATTTATTTTTTTATGAGTTTCCAAAAAGTCAGATTTTTTCTCTAACTATTTTTTCAAATATTTTTGTGAGATGAGATGTAAGCGACACTGGGCTATAGTTTTTGGCCTCGGATCGATCTCCTTTATATATTTGGACTATGCTCGCTCTCTTCAGGATGCCTGGTATTTCTCCCGTGTCTTGTGATCGTCTCCATTAAGGTGTCCCACTTCTGACCTTTTTTTTTTCAGATCCATTGAACATATCTTTTCTCCTGTTAGAAATGATTCACGTTTACTAAATATACAAAAAAAAGATTCAATTTAACAATTTTTGGGTCCCCGACTCACCCCCGAAAATGGCCCCCCCCCCTGAAAATGCTAGAAATACCCATTTTTTGTATTGTAATCAACCTAAATGACCAATATTTTTGTGAAATATCAACATATTTAATATCAAAAGAAAGGTAATTCGAAGCTTTATTCAGTAAGGTACAATAAACAGTAGTAGGGTGTTACCGCCCCCCTTAGAGCATCATCCCAATGCAGCTCTACGGCGATCGGCCTCGAAAGGATAAGACGAGTAAGAACTTTATTCATCTTATCGAACCGAAGTGGGAACAACTTGGTTAACATTAGGTTAAAATTATATAAATTAAAATAATTTAAGCTTTTGACAATGTTAACAAAGCCCCATCGTTTTTTTTTAATTTACTTCTCAAAAATAACAAAAAAAAGATCTTTACCAATAACATAAGAAAATAAAGGTTAAAACAAAAGAAAGTAATCTTAGGAACCTTTGGCACTTAAAGCAATGAACAAACTTTTATTCGCTTGAAACAAAGCTTAAAATAAAAAAAAATAAATAAATAAACTTGGTTACATTTTAATCTCAGAGCAGTGACCGAATTTTTCTTCGTCATGTTTGGGATTGCATGTCTATTTTGTTCAACGACCTGCAAAAGTTGTTGAATCTCGCTTTCATCCTGACAATGCCCATGAAAATCTTGCATGACCTTGACGCCACGCTCTGCCGTGTCATTTACCACTTTGGCAGACGAAATAAGGCCCTTTATTCTTTTAAAATCGTCATCTTCTTCCCATTATGATATGGGTTTTTTAATCCATTCCCTAGATGAGTTGAGAAGTCTGAATAGGTACACGGGATGGAAAATAACCGAAAAGTGTAAAACCGGTTTTCACCGTAGCTATATTCTTAAAGCCGGTTTTTACCGGTTTTCACCGATGGGACTCTGTATGATTTTTAGGGAGGTAAATGATCAAAATATTAAACAGAAATAAGGTTTTAATTGATTCAATCAAGTATGTGTAACATTTGAATTAAAAAGTTTATTATCGAACTTGATTTTTGAAATAACACGAGAAAACAAAGAGCATTAAGTGTCTGATCTGACATTCTTGGTCGAATCTTTGTGACGAATAGATCAGCAGCTGAAAACACACTCTCAGACTCTACGCTGGTGACTTTTATTGTAAGCAACGCCTCGTACATTCGATCCAAATTTTCGCTTCTATTCAAAGTAGCTTCAAAATATTTGAATTCATTGTTTACGTCAAGGGTCTCAGAAGAATCTTTCTTGGGTTTCATTTTCAGTTTGTTCATCTCACACATGTACTCGTTCATAAGTTGATCGTCATCATTTACTTCACGACCTGAGCTGCATTGTGAATCTTCGAGTTTCGAAGCAATTGATTGGACTTGGTCGTCTGTTTCTGAAATCTGGCAAGCTTCTGGAAAAAGCCTCTTAAATGTATGATCCGCATACTTCTTAAGTGCTTGTCTTGAAGGAAAGAGGAGCGGTGCTGATGATTCATTTTTCAAGACCTCAGGATTGTGGAGAAAACTCAGGAAGGCGACGGCTTCTTTTTGTCTTCTCGATGAGTAGCGATCAATGAGACACTGACGTAGCTCAAAAGCTAAAGGATTGTTTTTGCTTTCAAATTTATCCAAAATGAACTTCATGGAAGATTCAGCTTTGAGCAAATTTGCATCTTCGGAACAGAGTCCCTTCAAAACAATTTCCAGTGGACGAAGCGTGTCAAAGAGGCTCTTTAGAGCATTCCATTCTTCATTTGAAATCGTCTCTGTTGAGCGTATCACTCTGAGGGCCTTTGGAATGCAATTTCTGAGTTTCAAAAATCTTTCTATCATGGCCAAAAGACTGTTCCACCTCGTTCTACAGTCAAGCATAAGCTTCATTTCCTTTCCATTAAATTCATCTTTGACAAAATCTTACAATCTCTCATTTTTCAAGAGACTTTCGAAATATGCGGCAGATTTTTCTCACCTTATTTATTACTTTTAAGTAATCTTCTCGAAGTTTTGGAAGAACAATTACGTCATCTATGTCGGACTCAAAAATTGTATCAGTGCATAAAATTTCATACTCATCTTCGCTTAACTCATGTACAGAGTGTTCATCTTCTTCGATGGCTTCATCTTCAGGGGTAGGGTCACTTTCTCCTTCAACTGAATTTTCAGCAGTTTTTGAATACAAGATATCCGAAACCGCGAGATGTATAACATGTGCAATGCATTGCTGGTGATCAGGTACTATTTCTCTTCCAAATTTGACCATTACTGAGGCACCGTCGGTGGTGCAACCCGCGATATGCTTATCTAGGTCCAAGCCAAAGTCTTCCAATCTTTTCCTAACGATTGCAATAGTTTTGGTGCTATCGAGAGAACCATTTATTTTCATGAGACCAAGAGACCAATGTTGATTTTCATCATGAACATTAATATTCATATATCTTTGGTTTTGCAAAGATGTATACTCATCCATATTTAATGAATAGCGGATTCCTTGTTTCACCTGATTCTTGAAGTAGTTGACTAATTCATGTTTCTTTTTCTCATAAATACTAGGCATCATTTTTCTGACACCATTATGGGAAGTTGGATCAGGCTTGTCGTATTTTATCCTTCTTAGGCTTTCTTGAATGAATTAACTTTTAGTAATTTATTGGAAAGTCAGTCTATCTACAGACGCAAGTTTAGAAATTTCCTCTTCTATGGACTTTTTTTGCACAAACTCTTCCACTGTTCTTTGTTTCTTCAATGGCTGATTAATCTAGTCGATGTTTATGCCATGAATATTTTTCATGTGGGATGATAAACTTGAAGTAGAACCTCCACAACACTTTAAAACTTTGTGACATGTCATACACTCTGCTTCTTCTTTATTCTTACGAGTGAAATGATACCAAGCATTTGATTTCTTTGACATGATGGAGTATTAATCTTAGAATCTTAACTGATCATGTGCAATCATCCACATAACATTCAAGACTGAACATCAATTATTTGCACTTATAAACAAACAAAAATACGAAACGATGCAAAACGTAATTACTATGTTTTTAAACGTTTGGAAACGTTTGTTTCATAGAAAATGGACCAAAGTGATCGGAGACTTGCAAAAATGTGAAAACCGGTTCTTATCGTCGGTTTCGGTGATGATTAAAAATTTTGATCACCGGTTAAAAACCGGTTTTTCAAAACGGGGTTCCATCTCTAATAGGTACCAAGATCTTGGACCTATGAGGCGATGAAGTATGACACCCTGCTTCAGAATAGGGAAGATAGGCTGACCTGGTGTGAACTCTTGAGGAGGATCATATTTTGTTAATTCTTTGGCCATCTTAACCTTTTCTTCATTATTAACAGAGCCAAAGAAAGCCATGGGGACGAGCTCTTCAGTCAAGTACCAATAATGACCTCGAAAAATGGCTAGGGCAGATTCGGCAACCTCACTGTCTATTTTTTTGTATTTTATCAATTCATTGTAGAATCTAAGATCATTTACAGGAGCGTCGGATAATTTAATACAGGACAATCAATATTTTCCATAAAAAAGGGATGTAAACTGACAAAATCTTTCAAGTTTTTGAATAGTCACATCATCGTAGCCAGCTTGGTGAGAGAAGGCATACATTTTATTAGTGTAAAGGATTGAAGCCATCCATCTTGCAAGATGGAAGGCTCCTGGCTTAATCCAATGAATTCCTCTGGAAGGCACTTCATTCAGAATGAGGAGAACTGTCTCTGCCAATTCTCTATAGTCATCGCGAGGAAGAAAACTCTTTTGGTTAAGAATATCATTCATGAAATTGATGCTGGATTCTCTCGTATCTCTGAAATACCTATCTTTTATTTCAAGGTGTCTGTGAGGGAGTTTAGTGTCAATATTTTTCCGAACACTTTCTCTAAAGTTCCTGAAGGCTTCATTTTTAGGTGAATTAGTTTTGACAAATATTCTGATGTAGACAGTAGCCACAATCCTCAGAAATATGACGACGACATGCCATCCACAGTAATTTTTTTCCAATAAGTTCTTCCACCTTTTGGCATGCACCTTTTTTCCATCTGGTGTTTGAGGCAGTTGTATCAAATACTAGCCCATACACATTGTCTTCTAGCTTCCATTCTCAGATGGTTTCAAACATGCTCGTTGCTTGAACTGATCCGGTACAGTCTTTGATTTTTGCTACGGAGAGTAATTTCTCAAAATCATTTTCCCCAGTAACTAGTATTGCCAATCTTTCCTCCTTTCCACCTGATAAATTAAAGATCATTTTGCTATCCCAATGGATCAGAACATACTGGGGAGGAACGAAATCACCTTGAATGTCCTGCCACGTTCTTTTTCTTGATATTATAGCTGCTCGAACTGAAGTAGTTTTGGATATGCTCATTTCTTATGTGTTTTTTCCACACACTGCGGCGACAACTGATGCAAAACCTGTACGTTGCCTTATGGAGAGTCCAAGACGATCTGCTGGGTTTGATACTAGTGTTGACTGAAGCAAACTACTTGGTTTTTGTTTTGATGGGCCTGGCTGGGGTTCTGGAGAATATTCTTCACCCGAGGAATTATCTGTGTCATCACTCTCAGTGATGGTTGGGTTGCCTGATCTCTTTTCCAATGCTTTTCGTTCAGCTTCTTTCATTTGTCGCTTTCTTTCTTCATCGAATCTTACTTCTTTCCTTTGCACTTTTGACACATAAGCTTTATCTAAAGGGCCAAGACACATCTTCCTCTCCCCTCTTTGGTCTTCTAGGAAATTTATGTCCTCTTTAATTTGTTCCTGAGTTCTTAGGGAATCCGTTCTTATCTCATGAAATACGTTTTGTGTAGAAATATCAAACAGATCATTCAACTGATCCAAGTAACTTTGTTTTTTTGGTTTCATAACATTTAACCTTTTTGCTCTTTGTTACTGTTTCATGTAATTTTATTAAGTTTAGTAGCATGGTACGTGGGGTTTTATGTCTTACGACATCCTTTGATGGAATGCCCGCCCTTTCCAAAATTGTTTGAACTTTTTTCAAAACATTCAAAATGTTTTCCTCTTTGGAAATAGGGCCTTGCATTTGTTTTCTTCTGAGGTAGAAAAAATGCTTCAAAACGTCTCCTTTTGATGGCAGCATGCATCCCTCTTGGCCACTTAGATCATCCTTTAATGCACCAAGCAAAGAGTCAAAGTTTGTTGGATCGTTTCTTAATACAGCTTTATTTTTATTCATTCTTACACTACCTAATAATTAAAAATATTTTATTATCTTAATACCTGAAAAAAAATCACAGAATGGTTAATTCCACAATAAACTCTTGCTATTGCGCCTTTCTTAGCTAAAACAGAAAAAGTCCCTTTCTTAGTTGAGAATTTGAGCCCCACTAACCTGATCAAATGCCTTTTACTGTACCTTAACCTATAACATATTGAAATTGAACCTTTTTCTGATATATGTGGTATACAGTAAGTGGACCATTTCTAATAGGAAAAAAGCTATGTTCAATAAATCTGAAAAAAAAGCCATAAGTGGGACACAATAGGTTGATTACAATACCAAAAATGTGTATTTCTAGCATTTTCAGGGGGCCCATTTCCGGGGGTGGTTCGGGGACCCCAAAATTGTTAAATTGAATCTTTTTTTGATATATATAGTAAAAGTGAACCATTTCTAACAGGAAAAAAGGTATGTTCAATGGATCTGAAAAAAAAGTTCATAAGTGGGACACCCTAGTCTCCATATCCAATATAGGGCTCAGCGATTACATTCTTGCAGTTTTTGATCAGTGTGGTTCCATTTTTCTGGTCCTGCCGCCAAGTGTGTTTTTAGTTTCCCTATAGCTTGTGTATTATCATCTGTCGTAAAGTATATATATATATATATATATAAGGTAAAACTTCAACTTTTTTCATTTATGAATGTTGACATTTAATGTAGTCTAAATAACCTAATTATCTTAAAGTAACCTAATCTTCATTGTATCCTTTTTTTCGGGATATTAATGATTTTCAATAAAAAAAAGCCTGAAACTATGGCGACATCACTAATGTCGCTACATTAGTGATGTTGTTTTTTCTGTTGCAGAAAGGAAACATCTTATCTTCGCAGCGAAAAACTGGGAAGAAAAACGTGAAGCTCTCTTCCTTTTTGGGTATTGCCCCACCCAGTCAAATTCTCCGTTCTAATAAGGCATTTGGTTACGGGGTCATTGGGTTCGACACAGGTCAAAGGTCACCAAATGAATGAGGAAGACGCAGGGAATGGAGTGCCACTGACCTAAACAGGATCTATGATACAGGAACTTTAGATCAGGCAAAATAGGTAGGGTTTATATATTATATATATATATATATATATATTATATATATATATATATATTATATATATTATATTATATTATATATTATTACTGCTGATTTTCATGAAATCTTTGTACGAGTATTTGTTTCAACATTTGATTTTTTGTGTTTTTCTTGGGATTCTTGCATTTGCAGTCTGGAATGAACGATTGGAATGTAATAAACTATACGGAAAAGTAAGGAAAAATATTAATCCTTTTTATTTTATTTTTGTTTGACTTTTTTAGGTATTCATTATTTATTTAGTTAAGTAAATTAATGACATTTGCCGTACATTACATTTATTTTGGAAAGAAGAATATCTCATTCTTTCTTTTACACCTCGAACAAGAGCGACAAAGAGGCACATTCTGTACTCAGTCCAATTTTCTCCGTTTTTATATGCGCGTCAAACTACCCTTTTAAATTAGTGATTTCCAGACGAAACAAACAGACGTGTCTCAACCGAATGTCGATCAACTGCAGTTCGATCGGTAATTCATAGACAAACATAATTTATTTTTTTATAATTGTTTGCCCGTTGATCATTAATTATATACATTACTTTATATAATTACACATACAGGGTGACTGAGAATGTTCACAAGTAAAATAAAAATTCATATCTTAAACAAATTGAATAAAACCGTACACGCTTTGCGACGTTTTATAGCTAGATTTACCAAGTTTATGCTAATTATATATTATGTTAATGTTAATTATGTTAATGTTAATTAATTATACATTAATAATAGTTAATAATTACCAATGTGTTTAAGACCTTGTCTACCTTATCTTTAAACATATCTGTCGAAGTACTATTTACTTAATTATTTACATTTATTATTTTAATTAATTACTTTGTTATGGAAGTTACTTTAAATTAAAAAAAATATATTGAAAAAATATTTCAGGTTACTGTCTGGCTGTTAGAAGCTACAAAGTGTTTATGCTTAAGTCAATTTGTTTTAGACACATAAATTTTTATTTTATTTCTCGGACACTATATATATATATTATATATATATATATATATATATATATATATATATATATAATCATGCGGGTTGCTTCTACAGAGCTTCAATTTAATATTTAGGAGAAATCCAATGACAAGGAGAAATGTAAATGCCATGAAAAGTCTTCTTTAATGCGCAACGTTTCGAGCAATACGCTCATCTTCAGGCTGTTTAATAACAATGTGAAATTAAAATCAATATTGAATGAAAAACACGACAGAAAATTTCTATAACCTATTCATAAAGGCAAATTTTAAAAGACTGAGAAAAGAGGGTTAAATTCTAAGTTATACAGATTTACATATAAAAATTAAGAAGCTATTTTTAAATACATATAGTAAATGTGAAATTAATACACTGGAAAAATTAACAATAGTACACTGGAATAATGAAACTAACTAACCTTTCACTGCAATTTCCGAGGCTAACTGATTTAAGCAGAGGCAAGATGGGAAAACAAGAGATGGCGAGGGCGATTGGGGAAGGGGGGATTATAAGGAATTGGGGAAGGAGGAGGGATTACAGCAAATTTAGGGGGACGGCTGATGAGTCAACATTTAAAGTAGGGGACAATGTTTTAATGAAAAGCGATTCTAAAATTCTTAGTGAGTTGATGATTCGATAGCAGTCTTTGATAATGCGGTACAAGCGCAACAATTCTTTAACTTCCTAAATTCTTTGCACCCCAATATAACGTATACAATGGAAACTGAGCAAAATGGCTCCCTCCCCTTCTTAGATCTTTTAATTTCGAAAAACGGTGATTCTATTACTACATCAGTTTACAGGAAACCCACTTTCACTGGTTTGGGCATGAATTTTTTTAGTTTTACTGATTTCAACTATAAGATGTCTTGTATTAAAACTCTCCTGTTCAGAGGATATAATTTGACCTCTAGTTTTACCTTACTTAATGATGAATTTAATAATCTAAGATCATACTTTACTAATAATAGTTTTCCTGTTCAATATGTAGACAAACTAATTAGATCCTTCATAAATAATGTTTATAGCCCTCAACTTCCATGTATTACAGTGCCGAAGGATATAAAATATTTCTTGGTACCTGAAATGGGTCCTTTGAATAAGGAATTTAAGCTTAAATTTACAAAGTTGTTAAGGAAATTTTTTTATCATACTGATTTCCGCATCATATTTATTAATAAAACGTCTTTAGGTAGCTTTTTCTCAGCGAAGGATCGAACCCCTGACTCGTTGCGTAGCGGTGTTGTATATTTATTTACCTGCCCTAGGTGTCTCCTTGGGAATTACATTGGCAGCACTGTTCGCTCTCTCAGGGCTAGATTTTATTCGCATATAGGAATAAGTGGCCGAACAGGTAAAATTTTAAAAACTAAGGAAGTTTCGAGTATTCGGGAACACAGTATTAAATGTAAAACTGATGTCACTTTAGACAATTTTAAAATTCTTGGTTGTAATACTTGTCCCAACTCACTAAGAATTTTAGAATCGCTTTTCATTAAAACATTGTCCCCTACTTTAAATGTTGACTCATCAGCCGTCCCCCTAAATTTGCTGTAATCCCTCCTCCTTCCCCAATTCCTTATAATCCCCCTTCCCAATCGCCCTCGCCATCTCTTGTTTTCCCATCTTGCCTCTGCTTAAATCAGTTAGCCTCGGAAATTGCAGTGAAAGGTTAGTTAGTTTCATTATTCCAGTGTACTATTGTTAATTTTTCCAGTGTATTAATTTCACATTTACTATATGTATTTAAAAATAGCTTCTTAATTTTTATATGTAAATCTGTATAACTTAGAATTTAACCCTCTTTCTCAGTCTTTTAAAATTTGCCTTTATGAATAGGTTATAGAAATTTTCTGTCGTGTTTTTCATTCATATTGATTTTAATTTCACATTGTTATTAAACAGCCTGAAGATGAGCGTATTGCTCGAAACGTTGCGCATTAAAGAAGACTTTTCATGGCATTTACATTTCTCCTTGTCATTGGATTTCTCCTAAATATATATATATATATATATATATGAAAAGAAGGATCAACACAACGGCAAACATTTTCATTTATTTGTACATCAGACGTTTCGACAAATCTTTTGTCATCATCAGTGAGTTAAGTCTTAAAACCTTAAAACAAAATTGAAAAGTGAAAGTTACATCAATACAATATTAAAACCATTAAAATTAAAACCTTAAAGCAAAATGAAAATTGCATCAATACAAAATTAAAATCATTTAAATTTCATCACTATAAAAACTAAAATTAAATTAAATTTCATCACTATAAAAACTAAAATTAAATTACCTCAATAGGTAAATACACAATGTTTACATCCACCTCCATACTTGGCAAAGTCTAAGGGAACACTGGATGGTCAGAGGATTAGAAAGGGTATGTCTGTGAAAAACGGTTGGTTAGTTAAAAGAGTTGTAATTTGTAGGATGAGCTATATTATTAAGGGAGGGTTTGTTTCTATAGATGTACAAAGATTCTAAAATTCGGAGTTCTGTACGGTTATTGGATCTAGTTAAAATTTCAAACTGAGTTTTGTGAAGGGGATGGTCGTTTTCATTACTATGGTTTCTAATTGCGGATGGCTACTGAGGGGACGGTTGGTACGGACTGACAAGCCCAAATGTTGAGAAAGGCGCACCTCCAGTTGGAGTTGAGTGCTGCCAATATACGCAGCCTTACAGCTGTCGCACGTGTATTTGTAAACAACATTGGGGCATACAGTTTTGGGGAATTCATCTTTGAACTTTAAAAAATTTGATAATTTAAGTGGGTTGACGAAGGCGAATCTAAAATTTATTTGGGGATAACTAGACTTGAGTAGTTTGGACAATTCACCTCGAATACGCAATGATAAATAACCATAAAAAGGTAATTTAATATATCTGGTTTCTTTTTGTACTGTAGTTATGGGGAGTTTAGTATCAAAAGTGTTATTTAAAAATTTCTTTAATTGGTTATCGAATAGATGAGAAGGGTAGTAATTGTTAATAAAGTACTGTTTTAAAAATTTAAATTCTTCGTTTAACGAAAAGTAATCCGAACAAATACGGTAACTTCTTGTTAATAATGTTACTATAGCACTAATCTTATATTTATAAAACATACAACTTAAATAATTGGTTCCAAGCCAGTAAAAGTTTGTTTCCGAAATAGTGAAGTATGGAACTTATTATGGGCCCGTTTAACTAAAACATCCAGGAAAGGTAAACTATTATTTGTTTCGTTTTCACACGTGTACTTAATATTACTATGTTGTTTATTAAGATAATCAAGAAAAAGTTTTACGTGTGAAGGATGGTTAAATATTAAGAAAGTGTCATCCACGTATCTTCTGTAATATATGGGTTTAAAACTACTAGGACAATTTTCCAACCAAATTTCTTCGTAATGGAAAAGAAATGCATTTGCTAGTGTTGGGCTTAACGGGGAACCCATAGCTACCCCATCAATTTGGATGTAAAGGTTGGTATTAAATAAGAAAATTATCAAAACACACTATTTCGAGAAGGTTTTTAAATTGAGTCTGAGTGAGGCCATTAATAAGAGTATTATCAGTAGTGAATAACTTATTTAGTATGATATTTAATGTTTCTTTTAACGGGACATTAGTAAACAATGACGACACATCAAAACTGGCCATAGTAAGAGAATCGGTATGATTGATCTCTTTTATCTCTTTAGCAAAATCAAACGAGTTGTTAATAGAATAATCATTAAAGGTGAGTTTTGAAAGCAAGGGAACGAAGAATTTGGCTAAATTATAATTGAATGTACCACATGCCGAAAGAATAGGTCTTAGTGGGAAATTTGGCTTATGGACTTTAGGTAAACCATATAGAATTCCTGGATTGGAACCAGAAGCAAATAAAAAATGTATTGTCAGCAATAATATTACTATTTTTTAATTTACGCAAACACCTATTAAGTTTATCTTCGAGTTTTAGTAATTTAGACAGAACATTCTCTTTTACCCTTTTAAATTTAGACGTATCCGACAAAATTGTCTCTATTCTATTTATGTAAACTGTTGAATCAATCAGCACTACTCCTTTACCCTTATCCGGTTTTGTAATGATGACAGAGTTATCCTTTTTCAAATTATTAAGAATTTTAAAATCTTGCTTATTAAAGAGGGGAGAAAACACCTTATGGGGTTTAAAATTATAAAAATTCTTAAAAGAGATGCTCTCCACTTGTTTTACCAAGTTATGAAACGAGAAATTTGGTCGGATCTCACAATTCTTAATATTCATGAGAAGATTTTCAAAGCCAGAGAAAAATTTATAAAAATTTAGTTTATAATGAGGTAGATCAAAATTTAAGCCTAACGACAATATTTCTTTCTCTCTAATACTTAAAACTCTATTAGAGAAATTAAAAATAAAATTATCTGGATTATTAAAAAACGACTGAGTGATTCCCAATTTTTCCAAACAAATAATAGTTTACCTTTCCTGGATGTTTTAGTTAAACGGGCCCATAATAAGTTCCATACTTCACTATTTCGGAAACAAACTTTTACTGGCTTGGGAACCAATTATTTAAGTTGTATGTTTTATAAATATAAGATTAGTGCTATAGTAACATTATTAACAAGAAGTTACCGTATTTGTTCGGATTACTTTTCGTTAAACGAAGAATTTAAATTTTTAAAACAGTACTTTATTAACAATTACTACCCTTCTCATCTATTCGATAACCAATTAAAGAAATTTTTAAATAACACTTTTGATACTAAACTCCCCATAACTACAGTACAAAAAGAAACCAGATATATTAAATTACCTTTTTATGGTTTTTATCATTGCGTATTCGAGGTGAATTGTCCAAACTACTCAAGTCTAGTTATCCCCAAATAAATTTTAGATTCGCCTTCGTCAACCCACTTAAATTATCAAATTTTTTAAAGTTCAAAGATGAATTCCCCAAAACTGTATGCCCCAATGTTGTTTACAAATACACGTGCGACAGCTGTAAGGCTGCGTATATTGGCAGCACTCAACTCCAACTGGAGGTGCGCCTTTCTCAACATTTGGGCTTGTCAGTCCGTACCAACCGTCCCCTCAGTAGCCATCCGCAATTAGAAACCATAGTAATGAAAACGACCATCCCTTCACAAAACTCAGTTTGAAATTTTAACTAGATCCAATAACCGTACAGAACTCCGAATTTTAGAATCTTTGTACATCTATAGAAACAAACCCTCCTTAATAATAATAGCTCATCCTACAAATTACAACTCTTTTAACTAACCACCGTTTTTCACAGACATACCCTTTCTAATCCTCTGACCATCCAGTGTTCCCTTAGACTTTGCCAAGTATGGAGGTGGATGTAAACATTGTGTATTTACCTATTGAGGTAATTTAATTTTAGTTTTTATAGTGATGAAATTTAATTTAATTTTAGTTTTTATAGTGATGAAATTTAAATGATTTTAATTTTGTATTATGCAATTTTCATTTTGCTTTAAGGTTTTAATTTTAATGGTTTTAATATTGTATTGATGTAACTTCACTTTTCAATTTTGTTTTAAGGTTTAAGACTTAACTCACTGATGATGACAAAAGATTTGTCGAAACGTCTGATGTACAAATAAATGAAAATGTTGCCGTTGTGTTGATCCTTCTTTCATCTGTAAGCTCCGTTTCCCTAAGGAGAAGTCAATAGTTTTGATATATATATATATTTTATATATAAAGGGCGTCCCAAAAAAATGTATACACACTTTAAATAATTATAAAGGCAGTGTTTATTAAAATACATTTCATTTCCAAAATGTAATAGAATCTACAGACATTATTTAATTGTTTTGTCAACGCCTGTTTTCAAACCGACGTCCGTTCTGGTCCAGGCACTGCTGATAACGCGAAGCAATGGAATCGCAAACATCACGAAACATTTCGTTTGGTATTTGTGTGCATTCTCGTTCAATGGCTGCTCTCAATTCAGCGACTGTTTGCAGGTTTTATAGCGTAGACTTTGTCTTTTAAGTATCCCCATAAAAAAAGTCTAGTGGTGTGAGGTCTGGTGAACGCGGAGGGTATTCTACGAAACCCCTTCTTCCAGTCCACATCCACATCGTGCCAAGTACCACTCGCAATACTCCTCTCTTCGGTCCGGATCATCTTCATTAATAGCATGGACTATCTTGGAATGTAACTTTTCCATTGACAGCGCTTCAAAATGCGTTGGACAGACGATCTGAAATTCCTACCTCACGACTCGC